>JAENPR010001104.1:0-217908 GCA_018135685.1 Themeda triandra | reverse complement strand
CTACCCATGATCCAGCACGGCAGCACCAGTGGTAGCTTTGCTCGTGCACTGGCACTCTGGCAGGCCTCGTGCACTGGCACTCTGGCAGTCCGGCAGTCTGGCCCCAGTCCCCAGCCGGCAGTCGCCAGTGGAGATGGGCTGTGGGGCGGCGGGGCCACGTGCGGGCGGAACCCTCGTCGAACCGCTGCACGGAGCAACGGCCGCTTGCTGAAGGTGCGGGTTCGGTGTCCCGGCTCGCGATCGCGACCGCGCCGTGCCGGTGCGGTGCGTCCGGAGCCTGCCTGCCTCTGTGGCCCTGTTGGGGACGGCGACTCAGGGAGCTTTTGCTCGCGCATGGCCGCATGGGCCAGGAGGCAGGCCAGCGACCGCCCCACCACCGCTCCGCTGGCCAGCACCACGTCGGCGCGGGGAGGACGACGACACGCGCGCGCCCTGCCGAACTTGCAGTGTCTTATCTCTCCCGACGCGGCCCGGCTCGATCGCCACGGCTGGCCGCTGTCTCTCTCTTTTCCGATCTCGGCTACGAACAAACAGTCGCAAGTGTGGTGCGTTCGCTGGCCTTGGAATCAAGATCATGCATGCATTGCTAACCACTTGCCACTTGAGCACTTGCCACACGAAAGGCAAGGGCCGTGCTGGTGTCCTCCACCCACTGGCGCGTGGGGCCGCCGGTACATCCATGGTGCAGTGCACGATTTTTTTCTTCAACCCCTGTGTGTCGCACTGGCACTCGTGGCGTGCAGGTCGCAGCACATGGCTGCCGCATCCGCTGCAGGAGACGCAGGAGATCTCTGGCTGCGTGCGCTGGTTCCTGGTTCGTGCAGAGCACCAGCCTATCCGCTAGCTGATGCTGACGCAGACGCAGTCTCCACTCTCTCACTCTGTCACTCGCACGAGTTGACATGCAGGAGCCAGCCGCTTGCTGGATCTGCAGACACGTACCCCTCGCTTTGATTCGCCTAATCACTTGCCAAAACAGTGTGACGTGTCCCGATGCTCTTGCGTGATTGGCCGGTTGCATTGCATCGCATTTCTTTTTTCTCTCTTTAATTGTCAGTCTGTTGTTGTACTACTATTATTATTACTGCTGGTTTCCGTGGTCGAGATCAAGCGAACGGATTGGTAGGGCAGCCATCCATGCGGTTGAGGCGAGCACATCACACGCCTCGACAAAACACCTCTGGCTTTTCAGGTAACGGTCCTTGTCAGGATAGGATAGGATGGCCCCACATCCCTGATAACGTCGCCATCGCAATCGCAACGTCCCAGTCCCAGACGGGAAAACCTACAGGCTACAGTAGCCTAAAGACGACGAGAGTTTAACAAAAGTCCTCCTTAACAAGGTTTTAAATAGCGTCAGTTCATTGAGCCGAAATCGTGTCAAAGAGGATCTCGTTATCTCAGTATCCCATTATGCTTTCACATCCAATCTGGAAGAAGCGACAAACTCCCTTTCGAACAAGCAAAGTTTCAGGGGTAAACACACACAGAGAGACGACGGGATTTTACCTTCCAGATGAACACATACCTGGCAGTCAATTTAATTGTTCATGCTAGTACGAAGTACGAACAGTCACCCAGGACAGCTGAATCATGCATTGGTTCAACGACCCTATCAATCAGGATGCACGATGCAGCGAGTACCAAACGACCAAACCAACTCGTACCAGTCTGTATCAGATCGAGAGATACTCCAAAAACCTAGCCTTCAAACAGATCTCAGTGTACCACTACCCCTGACTAATTCATCAGTGTCGTACTGTCGTCCTAGCTCACCTCTCACTTCTTTGCCTTGGAGAACCGGAGGCACCTGTACTTCTCGCCGCTGACGGTGATCTCCAGGGCTCCGTCCTGGTTATCCTGATTCGAAGCCGTGCCCATGAGGACGCTCTTCTCTTTCTCCAGGTTCTCCCTCTCGATCTTCAGCCTCGCCTCTTGCCTCGCAATCTCAGCCTGCCGAAAACGAAAACAAAAGGGGTGCATGTCAAATTATGGGTCCCAAAAGTGTCAATGATGATGAAGAGGTACAAGGAAAAAGACCAAAAGAAAAAAAGAGTTGGACGTGGGAGTTCACCAGATTCTCTAGTTCACCTATCAGACATGTTACAGGAAATGTTTATTTCACAACCCACTACCTGGATCGGTTGTCTTTATTTCTCAGTCCTCATTCACTTTACCTAAAAGATGAATTCAGGTAAGGATGTTGTTGTGTCGGATAAGTGGGCAGTTTAATCAAAGACTAGGATAAATATCTCCATAGCCTAAGTGAACACCTCACCGTCAATCATGGTGTTTTCATCATGAGTGTAGTTATCTGTTCTTTCACATGATAGGATTAACTCGGTGTCATCATGAGTGTAGTAGATCAGGTTTATCTTCCAAAGGTAAATCTGATCTATTGATGATTATGACATCCATCATGCTCATTTGAATATTTGATTGCTGCTTATCCAATTTATAGACTAATATAGTTTGTTGATCAGAAATTGACAGCATATGCTGCTTGCAATCAGATCACATGAGCAGTTTCATTGTGGTCACACCAGAAAGGTGTCTCCTGTGATGCTAGACATAAACCTAAAAGGTATATTTAATTATATAGCCTGAGGTGATGAAAATTGAGACCTATTAATTAAGTCCTTCAATGCTGAGGTCTCCAAGTAACCAGCACACACTACACAGCAACAATATCCTTATAAGCTGGAAACAGAGCATCGAATCAGCATGGGTGGCGGGACTCTATACACAAAACAAGATTGGTGTATCCCTACCTAGCAGGGCCCAAACCCTCATCTCTATATATTTCTCATTCAATCCGCCAACCTGGTCTATCCAAGAATGGAAGAAACTCTTCCTAGTTCCAGCCCACTCCTACTGTTATCCATGTGGGAGTGCTTTCCTCTCTTGCACAATACAGGGTCACTTTCCTGCCTTTTTTTTTTTTTTTGAGTAAGGTCACTTTCCTGCCTTGTGTTGTTTCATTCACATTAATGGGTGAGCAGCTCAACTGTTAGGACAACCTACAGGCTACAGCTCTGTTTCCAGCGTTGATGTAGACCCTTGGGCGAAAGATAGCATTGTCATCACTCTTCTGTGGACCGTTGCATCACTAATCACTTTTGATAGGCATCATCGACCATCAGATAATTAAGTTTGACTTCCATCTACGCTCAAAGGTTGAGTGTTACAGTCAAAGTTGCATCTTACCTCAATGGAAGTCTAGGAAATTATGGAAGAAGTTACATGTTCATATAGTTCATGTGTTGAGAAATGAGAACCGGATTTCAACTCTAGCCGATCCGATACTGACGTCACAGAACCAGGATCATGTTTGGTGCATCTTTTTCTTTAACATCATATCTCTATTATGTTACCTTGACCTTTGCGATAATTGGTGTCTTATATAACAAAAATCACAGTGTTAATGTACTCCCAGTTCATTGCTTTTCCTTAGAAGACTTTCTTCGGTGACATCTCAACTATCACCTTTCTATGACTGACTAGCCCACTATAGCACGGTACAACAATTACACCGTCAGATAATACAAAGCAGACGCCAGCTTAAGTTTCCATCTAAATAAATATATTGTACAGTTGTAGAGGAAACAATGACATTTTCTACTTAAGAAGGCAAAATGTATATTAAAATTTTGAAATATAAGCCAATGGATATTTAATGTAACAATTTATTTTTCTAATCTATGTAGTATGGGTTAGCACTACTCAAGAGAATCAGTGCATGTGCTTTGCAGGCAACTCTTATATTCTTATCTATACCCGATCTATCACCTTTTTATGGTTTCAATACTCTCTACGGAACTGAAACACATCAGCTTTATTCCCCTCACTGCCTTCGGTGACAACTAGAGTGAAAGGAAAGGAATAATCTCTTACAATGTACTTCTTCAGCATCACAAGAAACTGAAGGGCATTGGCATCAACCCATGAAAGAAACTCTGTGCAGTGCAGATGCAGGTTCAGTTCAGTCATCTCAATCACATTTGCAGCGAGAATTAAAAATGCATCAGCGATCAGATCACCATCAATACGATTCATATATCACAAGAAACAAATCGAAGCTGTTCCTTGTTCATGATCATAGAACAGCTCATAGTAAAAGATGCTGGCCAAGACGGGATGCGGGATGGATGGAACAGTCGAACAGAGAATCGAGCAGGAGGGAATGGGGGCTCGGGGACACGGTACCTCGCGGCGGGAGAGCTCGGCCTTCCACGCGGCCTCCCGCTCGGCGACCTCGCGCTCGCGCTCCGCGATGTAGCTCTGCATCTCCCGCTCCTTCATGATGCGGTCCTGGATGTCCGCGTCCAGCGCCTCCTTGAGCTCCATCACGAACTTGTCCACCACCGCCTTTATCCGCACAGACATCTCGCCGCGCCTCACGGGCACCGCTACCACCAGCAACGGCACCGCTCCTCCCCCTGCACTCTTGCTATCGGCGCGTCGTCGCCGGCGGGCGGCAGCCTCCACGCACCTCCCGTGGCCGGGGCGTTTGTGCCTGTTGCGATGCAGCGCAGATGAGGTGGACCAGGGAGAAGAGGTGGCCCAGTGGGCCTTTCATGGGCCATGACTTCCGCTTGCGCCCTTTACTTACCTTTTTCTACTTTTGTATAATTAATTCAATTAATCTTCTTTTTTCTTTATTCTTTTTGACTGAAGACAGCATTCTTTTCTAGCTCTTCTTTCAATAAACAGCATCTAGATAATTCTGGCCACTAGAACAGAGAGGACATTTCTGCATCCACTTCCATAATAAGGATCAAAGAATGCTTGCATAGATATGGTTCTCTTGTAACCAATAACCACAACCTCATCAAGTGAGGCCAATCTGGAACAGAACAACATACAGTACCTGGCTACCAGTAGTCACCACAGGAGCAAGCTCCATCCTGGAAATGGTGGAACCGAACAGGGTCCCTGATGATCATCATCCTGCCTTCGCTCTTGGAGACAAGCTTCGCAAATGCGTGGCAGTCACCACAGATCCTCAGGTTCTTCATTATTCTGATAGGCTTCCCGTCCACCGCATGCATCGTTCCAAATGCTATCGCCATCTTCTCACTGTGATACTTCAGCAGATCTTCTTTCTGCTCGATTGGTAGGTCCTGCAGCACAAATTCTGTCTGGGGAATGTAACCAAGAGCTTTGATCCTTCCGGTCAACAGGTTCAGCTCCTGAACTATGGTGTCAGAGCATGGGTGTGATAGCTCCCCAGCAATGAACACATGGACATGTTTTTCCAGCTCGATCCAACTTCGCCCTGGTTCTTTCTTCATACCTCGGTCCCTCATCGCTTTCCATGACTTCTCGGCGTCTGTCCACTGCCGCAGATCCGCATATGTGTTTGACAACAGTACACGAGCACCTTGGTCGTCAGGCTCCAGTTTAAGTATTTCTCTGGCTGCATATGCGGCAAGATTGGCATTTTTATGCATCCTGCAAGCGCCTAGGAGAGTTCTCCAAATGACTGAATCTGGCTCAAGGCTCATATCACGGATGAATTCCACAGCCTCATCAAGCTTCCCGGCTCGACCAAGGAGATCGACCATGCAGTTGTGGTGTTCTCTCTCAGGTTGAATGCCAAAGAGCTTCTTCATGGACCTAAAGTAGTGCCAGCCATCTTCCACTAGACCAGCATGGCTGCAGGCAAAGAGGACACCAACCATGGTAATGCGGTTCGGCACCACTGCTTCCGATCTCATCAAGTCAAAAACCCTCAACGCCTCAGCACTTTTCCCATTCTGCGCCAAACCAGATATCATGGTGCTCCATGAGATCACATCCCTCTGTGGCATCCTGTGGAATAAGGCATCCGCATCCTCCAAGCTCCCGCACTTGCAGTACATGTCTAGAAGTGCATTGTGCAGGATCAAGTCCTTGTCATACTTGAGGACATGAGCATGCACCTGCCTCCCAACTTCAAGCATGACCATCCCAGTGCACGCACGCAGGACGCTCGTCAAGGTACCCTGGTTAGCCGAGAACCCAGCATCCTTCATCCTCATGAACAGCTCTATCGCCCCAACGCCATCTCCACTCTGTGCAAAACCCGCAATGATTGAATTCCAAACCACCAAATCTCTGGTCACCATCTCATCAAACACACGACGTCCACCGTCCAAATCCCCAAGCTTCATGTACGCATCGATCAATGAGCTCCGCACGAACACATCCGAGTCCAGCCCCACTTTGACAGTGCTCGCGTGCACGGCCGCGAGCATCCCCGATGTGGCGCACGCGCCGAGGACACTCGAGAACGTGTACGCATTGGGCGCCACGCCGTCCCTCCGCATGGCCACCAGGAACCTGAGCGCCTCCTCCTTCCTCCCGTCCGCGTTCGCCAGCGCCGCGACGACGGTCGTCCAGGTGACGACGTTCCGCTCCGGCATTCCGTCGAACAGCCTGAGCGCGTCGTCGAGCAGGCCGAACTTGGCGTACATCGAGACGAGCGAGTTGGAGACGAAGAGGCCGCCGCCGGCGCTGCAGTGAGACAACTGTCCATGGGTCTCGTCGACGTAGCGGTGGATGAGGCGGCCGTCGCTTGCCGTGCCGTGGCGCACGCAGAGCTTGACGAGGCGGGTGAGGGAGACGGGGTCCGCGCGGAGCCCCGCCGCGGCGAGGTCGGGGAGCAGCGCGAGCGCGGCGGGGAACGGCCCCTCGACGCAGAGGCGGGAGAAGATGGCGAGCGAAGGGTGCGGGTGCGGTTGTGTGTGGACGCGGCGGCTGCTCCGGCGAGTGGCGGCAAGGCGACTACGAAGGAGGCGTTTGAACAAGGAGCTCATCAGATGTTCAGTTCAGAACTTCAGATGCGGGCAGAACCGCAGAATGCAGAACTCGCAAAGGCGGCACCCTGAAGGGATTCTGCTTCTGCAGGAAACAGAAACTTTCTTGTTTAGCCAAGAATTGTGGCAATAAGTCAATCTCAAGCAGTCTTGGTTAATGCTAAGGCCGGGGCAAGGCCCTTATAAACTCTAAAAAAGTCAATCTCAAGCAGACGAATTTCTACAGAATTTGTGTTTTGTTGTGCCAAAAAATAGCCTCTGAACCACGGTTGGAATAACTCAATCTCAAGTAGAAAACAGACGAATTTCTGGGCAGTGAAAATCATGTCAAAAATTGTTTTAAATAGCGAGCCAAGGTGTTTAGCGTTTTATAAACCGTAATTAGTGGACTTAAGCGGCAAAATTATGCATGAACATAAATAGCAGCACAATTTTTTTCAAACTATTTCGGGCTATAGCGGCAAAAATAGTGGGCTATTTTTTTCCAAAACAGACGAATTTTCGTGAAAATCATGTCAGCCGTGAGCTTGCAGGTTTCAGTTCGAACATCAGCTCGTACAAAACATTTTGTGAGATTTGTGCATAATCGACTGTTATGCTATCATATAAGGAAAAGTGAAACAAAGGCACAAAGCACTAAAGCAACGTGCACTATGTTACTGAATACTGACTGTACAGCGAATTGTAAGTTTGGTACACAATCAATACCAAAGCAACAGGGTGAGCCCTGAATTGCGCAAGGGATCTGCATATGTCGTTTAAATTATTCAGTGCATGAACCCTCTTGTGAATGTACAAAGGTGATGTTTGCAGTTCTATCATTTCGACGCCGTAGCAGAAGCATGAGCAGCTAGCTGCATATGCCGAAACATGGTTTCAGTGCTCCATTAGGTAAGGTTTTCCTCATAGTTCTGCCCTGGATTCATCGTCTTTACCGCCATCTTTATGAGTGGCCAATGTCCTGATGATGGACTCATAAATCCCGATTCCTTTGAGGTACTCATCTTTGCTCAGAAACTACATGATACAAAAATGTTGATTCAAATATTGCAATTGCAAAGAATATACCTTGATGGCATCAGATGGTCAAATCGAAACTAATGACACAAACCTCATTATGGTCATGGAGCAATATCGAGGTGTTCGCCATAGGTGAAAACCCAAATGCTGGTAATCCAATTTTCCGGAAGTGGCTAGCATCAGTAGAGGCTGGGAATATCTCCGGCTTGCCAAGTTTGCCACCAGCACTCTTCACAGCTTCTTCAAGCAATAGCCACCATGGGTTTGTGCTGTCTGCGCGTGTCATGGCTGGCTTCCCAAAGTTGTCCAGGACAGATATCTTCTGTTTAAACTGCAGAACAGATAACCAGAAGACATACGATTGAAAACTTTATGAAATCCACACGACCAAGGTCATGCATATGGATAATAAAGTATTGTAGTTAATTACAGAAAGGAGAACTGAACGATTGTGTTGGACATTAAAAATTCAAAATGCAATGCATTATTATCTTTGTAAACGTTCAATGGGAACAAAACAAGTACTAATTTCAATCTAAGACTCAAAAAATTGTGTGCTACTATCATCAATAAACTAAGGCAGTCAAAAGAATAAGACCTCTAACAGAAGCACAAATCCAAAAAAATTGAGTATCTCATATAATGAAATAAAGATTTCTGAACAAATGAGCCCCATTGAGAAATGCAAATTCATCAGCTTGGCATAAATATTTGAAAAAGAAAAACAGAAGCATGTTATCTAGATGAACTAACTTTATCAACAAAAATTTCAAATAAATCTTGAAATAATCTTTGATTATTCTTATTGCCTCAATTCTGTGCCATTTGTTATCCATAATTCAATAAAAGAAGTGAAAATGGACCCTGTTTCTTTTGGTTCAGAGCTGTCCCTTGGTTCACAAAAAGTGAAAGTTGAACCACTATGGAACCATACCTCAAAGGTCAAGTTGCATGAAGGCGGTGCCCATTCTTCAACAAGGCGCCTCTCTAGTGCTTCCACATGGGCACTAGGAGGGATTCGGATGTCAAGACCTACCTCTGCTTCAGATGGTTGAAGATTCATGACAAAACCCTGAAAGAAGCCAAAGATAAAGTGATTAGTAAGAAACATTACAAATAAGAGGACGAGTTGTCCTGATTTAACTGGATGATGAACTTCCAATTCATGCAAGGTGGATGAGTAAGAATGGTAAGAATTCAATGGGTCAAGAATGGAAAACATTTATTCATCAGATTCTAGAAAAGCATGATTATCAATAAAAGTGTGTATTTCTGAACAACGTCAACTTTGTGAACTCGACGATCATTTATTGATCCAACAAAGGACAGCAGGTACCACAACAATAATCAGATGTTGGAAAGTACAAAAGCTTATAAGATTCAAGAATAATGTCATTTAAAACTCAGATGTGTATCTGTAAACATAACAGCAACTCAGAGCCATCTTACATTCTTCATAATGAAAACAAGCCGAAGTGCTTTAGGTACGGTGCTCATGCAATGATAAATAGACTGGATACTGAAAGCATAAGGTCCTATTATTTGAGAAAATGTGTAATTCATATTCATTTATTGGTTATCGGCCTATAGGTTGAAAGTGAACTCACAGTACACCAACGGCACTTAAATATCAAAAGCTAAAAAAACACACTGCGAAGAACAGATATTATGTAGTGAATAAGAATTCATAATCAAAGATATTAAATGGACCAGCCAAATTCTCGAAAGACTAAAACTGCAGGTCTGCAGCTAAGCACATAAGTAACACAGATATATCAACTAACCGTTGGTGTAGGTGTGCCAGCCTTAAGGTATGCAAAATTCACCGACACAACATCTCCTTCAGCCTTCTCTCCAGATTTCACTAGATCAAACTGAGATGTCCTGAATCTCCTAATAGCCTCCACGCTCTTCATCAAATTCTCCATTGCACTACCATCATACAACTTCGCACCATGCCCTGGTGCGCCTGTTGCTTTTATAGTAAGCCACCAAGGGCTACGCTCTGCATAGAACACACGATACTCCTCCCCTGGAGATGCAAGCCCTTCATCAAGGACTAATGCTACATTCATGTCTTTGAACTCCTTAGATGAAACAAACGATCCAACACCGGCAAGCCCACCAATCTCCTCGTCAGGATCAAATGTTATATAGATAGTTCGATCTGGAACATATCCTGCAGAACGCAGACGACGGATGGCTTCAAGGTACTGCATCCCCACACACTTCATGTCCTGCATGAAACACAGGGAAGTCCAAGAATTTAGTAGATGCGGTAAACATGTAGATCTAGTGGATTTTTAGATCTTTAGATATTTGATTAATGAAAAGCATGATGGAAAGCTAATCCTATATATAGAACTAAGAGAATCAAAATGATTTTAGCAAGCACGTTAAGATACTATTAGCATTTTATTAACTATTAAGGGGAGATGGACAGTTGGGGAAGTGATGTACCGCGAGCATGTATATACAACCTAAGAGTGTCTTGTTCAAGCGAAAAAGATTATTGTAGTGAATTCAGTGTAAAAATCAGTGCAACTTCACACTTACATTGAAATGGAGTTTTGCTGGTCAATATACACTTAGTATTAAATCAGTGCAACTTCACACTTTATTGTAGTGAATTCTAGCATTTAGCATCCTACCAGCGAAAAACAATTGACATTAACAGTAAAAGCATCTCTATGCAATCCCAGACACAGGCACAAAATAAGCATTATGAGCAAATCCAATTACAAATATCACTTTCCTGATTGAGGTAGATTACTCTCTCAAGTGAATATCTCACAGACCTAAGTACGAATTAAGGAATCAAGCCAACTCGTCGACAATGATCAGTGTCTGAAAATTGGACTTTCAGAGACAAGGCGGCGCCGTGTATACATACAGCTCAAACTGAACAAGCAAAAATCGCGGCTTTAAGCAATCTATTCAGTATGAAAGTTCGTCTCACCTGGGAGCCTCGCGCGTAGATGCGACCGGACGCCTCATCGAGGGCGGCGGAAAAGGGCGGGTGGTCCCACTTGCTTGGCTCCGACGGCACGACGTCAGTGTGGGAGTTGAGGAGTATGGAGGGGAGCGACGGCTGCCGCCCGGGCCACCGCAGCAGCAGCAGGGGCTTCCCGGCGACGAGCTCCAGCGTGCGTGCCTCGAGCCCGGCCTCGGAGGCCTGGTTCCGCAGGAAGGCCGCGGCCGCGGCGTAGTCGGGCGCCGGCTGCGCCGTGTCGATGCGGAGGTACTCCTGGAACCGGGAGACCGCCTCCGCATCCGGCGACGGCGACGCCGTCCAGGCGAAGGCGAGGAGTGCGAGGGAGAGGAGCAGCATGGTGGATGCCGTCGCCATGGAAGCGGGGCGGCGGCTGCTCCGGCTAGTAGCGGCCAGACGGTTGCCAGGGTGACGTTTGACAGGGACTCCATTAGAAGTTTAGAACTCGAGATGGCTGCTGACGTGCAGGTAACTTTTTTTTTTCTTTTCATGAGAAACCATGCAATTTTAATTTGAATCATGTTTTTTTTTTTTCTTTTCGTGAGAAACCACGCAACTTGATTTTGAATCATACAGAACTTTAGCATTTTGTTTTTTATTTATTGTCATGGCAGATTTCTTATCTGAAAGTGGAAGATAACAAATATCATTATATATATTTTTTGACAGAGGATAACCTAGCTTTTATAAAGCTTGACAACATTCAGAGTTTACAGAGATGAACTACGGACAGCAAAGGTACTACAGAAAGAGCAAAACGACTGGAGTTGCCAGTTCTCCAAGTACATAGACAGGGAAAGACTACTAAAACCAACAAGGAACCAGAAACAAAAAGCACTACGCCACTAAATATCATTATATATTATGTTTTGGTTGGTTGAACTGTGTTCACACCGTAGCATTAACTTGGGCCCTGTTATTTACCAGTTGCATTGCATGAAACTTGTTGCTCTCAAAAAAATTGTGTAAAGTTTGAACTATCGAATAATATTGTTATTCGGTTGTTTTTTTTTTATGTCTCTAAAATAAAGTCGTAGCGTTATTACATGTATTATACTGACAAATATATAATTCACTTAATTTAAGTCTCTATTCAAAAGAAGAGCACTGTCTCATTCTTATTATTTTCACCAAATTTAAACCGAGGACTTGATTCATTGCAGGTGACACAAAGATCATAAGCATAAAACATAACATAATACTAGCAGAAAAAGTTCAGTGCATGACGCTTATGCAACAACGACCCATCAGATAGGATAACAATAACTTGAATCCTGAAGCAACCGCAGCTGCAGTATCGAACTATCGATTATTCAGTGTGAAGATGTACAAGATTTATGTTATGTAATCGTGTTCACTATTTTAGTTTTGCCGTTGGAGCAGATACGTAATCAGCAGCTATGACTAAAAACGTTTCAGTGCTCCAATTGAGCTACAAGAATTGCATCAAGGTAGGGTAAGGTCATCTCATAGCTCTGCCCTTGATTCTTCATCTCTGGCTTCATCGTTGTGAGTGGCCAACGCCCTGATGATCGACTCATATATCCCAATTCCTTTAATGTACTCATCTTTGCTCAGGAACTGCAACACGTGAAACTTATGAGTTAAACAGTACATAACATTTATGGGAAGGCAAAATTTACATCGAACATTAA
Source organism: Themeda triandra (assembly GCA_018135685.1). NCBI lineage: Eukaryota > Viridiplantae > Streptophyta > Magnoliopsida > Poales > Poaceae > Themeda > Themeda triandra. The sequence goes on along the minus strand of JAENPR010001104.1, from coordinate 205,441 downwards.
TCTTTGAAAAGAGATAAATTGACACAGACCTCGTTGTGATCGTGGAGCAATACAGGTGTGTTTGCCATAGGAGAGAATCCGAATGCTGGTAAACCTATCTTCCGGAAGTAGCGAGCATCCGTAGAGGCTGGAAATACCTCTGGCTTACCAAGTTTACCGCCAGCTCTCTTAACAGCTTCTTCAAACACTGGCCACCATGGGTTTGAGCTGTCGGCAGGTGTGAAGGCTGGCTTCCCAAAGTTGTCTAGGACAGAACCCTTCTGTTTAAACTGTCAAACAAATGTCCGGAAGAAACATAATTGGCATTTTTTTCCCCGAATTTTCGCACAGATTTTACTGAGAAAGCAATACTACTCTCAGAATCTAAGTTACATGTCTGTTTCAGTCGCCTAAAAGCAATTGACTCTGGCTGCAATTGATGTGAACTAAACTAGAATCATTTTAACAAAGAAATTTTTTAGGGCTCACAAATTAAATGTCCATAGACCTCATATGTTAACAAACTAGTCAAAAGATAAACATCTAACTAAAGGGCACGTTAAGAAAACCCTAAATTCTGACACTTACACATCTGTGTACCTCAACTACTCACTCCATCCTGAAATATAAGGGATCCAAGAATTTGAAATTTGTCACTAAATATAAGGCATTTATAGTAAATTAAAACTCCTTTCATTCATTAGCATGCCCCATATTCTTCTTTCCACACTTGCAGACCAACGAAGCCTTTGCACATGGTTTAATGACATGCAACTTTTCCTATCTCCCTTAAATTGTACAAAAATCCTAGTATCCCTTATATTTTATACAGGGGTAGTATAATACAACTCAAACTTGAAGTCTCCAAAAAGAAGTCAAAAGTAACTACATGGCATCAGAAACTGAAACAAAATAAAATTCATACCTCGAAGCTCATGTTGCGTGAGGAAGGTGCCCATTCTTCAATAAGGCGTTTCTCCAGTGCTTCAATATGAACATCAGGGGGCATTCGGATGTCAAGACCTACCTCTGCTTCAGATGGTTGGAGATTCATGACAAAACCCTGAGAGAAGAGATGAATTGATTAGTCTGAAATATTAAAGCTCATAAAATATGTTTACTTTGTGTGAATCTGATGACAAACTATTCCCAATTTCTGCAAAGGAAATGTGTAAACAGCTAAAATTTTTATGGACCCAGTACATTTAAAACATCAAGCATGATTGTCAACTCGAAAATGCATTTCTAAACAATAGGAGCTTTCAGAACTCATTGATCATTCACCTGTTCCAATAAAGAATGACACTAAAGTATACCGTATTCTAAATGAGTGTAATTCGAATACCAATGTGTATCTCAAGAGAAAAGAAAGAATTCTGAGAATGGAAGCTACTGATGAAAAATTAGGTAGGAAAGAGGAAGAAAACGAGTTATGGTGGATGAAGTACAACACTCCTAGAAGACAAGACTAGACAACCCAGGCATAAGATCCTCTTTTTTTTTTTTTTTTTTTGGCATATGTATAATTCATATATTGATTATTGAGTATAGGTTGAAACTGAACTCATAGTACATATAAATTTCTTAACCATGAACAAAATCAATGGGTACAACAAACCTTTTTTTAGAGAAGAGGTTTCCCCTGCTTTATACAAATCAAAATTCAGACATTAAGTTCAGTGCGTATTCTATGCGCGCCCACCACATGTGTACAACAGATCTTAAGAATACAATAAGAATCCCAATTTTTTTAGTGGGTCAATTCTTGTAAGTGCCATATAAGAAACAAATGTATCCTCTCATTTCTAATTAATTTGACAGGAAAGCATGAACATTAAATCACATCAGCAGACCCTTGAGGGATCAAATTATTAAGTTCCACTGCTTGTTTAATGAATCTACTAAGATCAAGGTACAATTACTAGAAAATAAAACAACAAATTAACACCAGTAGCAGGAAAATAAATCTACTAACCGTTGGTGTCGGTGTGCCTGCCTTCAGGTATGCAAAATTCACTGACACGACATTGCCTTCAGCCTTCTCTCCAGACTTCACTAAATCAAACTGCGATGTTCTGAATCTCCTAATAGCCTCCACGCTTTTCATTAAATTCTCCATTGCGCTGCCATCATACAGCTTTGCACCATGCCCTGGTGCACCCTTTGCTTTTATAGTAAGCCACCAGGGGCTGCGCTCAGCATAGAACACCCGGTACTCCTCACCAGGAGATGCAAGCCCTTCATCAAGGACCAACCCCACATTCATGTCTTTGAACTCCTTAGACGAAACAAACAGCTCAACACCATCATGCCCACCAATCTCCTCATCAGGAACAAATATTACATGAATAGTTCGATCTGGAGTAAATCCTGCAGAACGGAGTCGGCGGATGGCTTCAAGGTACTGCATCCCCACGCACTTCATGTCCTGCATTAGACACAGGAAGCCCAAGGAAATATTAGATCTGATAAACACATAAACCTAGTGGATTTTTACGATTTTTTAGCTTTTAAACATTATATTAAAAGCGTGATTGGAAAAAAAATATAGCTAAGGGATGCATATGGAGCTAAATAATCAGTTGATTTTAACAAACAGCTTAAAATAATAAATTTAGCATTTTAGACTGTTAGTGAGGGGAGATGGATTTCACTCAAAAAAGTGAGGGGAGATGGATACTTCAGGAAGACTTGTAAAAGGAACATGAATAATATACAGACTAAGAGTAGCCTTTTCGGATAAAGAAAGATAACCTCTAATTCTAAGTGAATTCAGTGTAAAACTCTATTGTATTCAGCTTCACGCGTTAACCGAACATCTCTAGCATTCTAGCTAGTACAGCTAAAATTTGATATTTACAGTAACGTCTATAAGCAATTCCAGCCACAAAAGCAAGCATCATGAACAGATTCAACTATAAAGATCACTTCCTGCAAGGCACATGTATACAAAGCCAACTATCAATTAAGGAATCTAAGCCAACCGGCAGATTACTAGCTAAAAATTGGACTTTTGGAAGTAAACGGCACCAACTCTTGATGACTGTATATGCTCCATGAGACATGTTCACAGTTCAGCACTAAACAATCGTGTCAGTAAGGAATTTCATTTCACCTGGGAGCCTCGCGCATAGATGCGACCGGACGCCTTATCGAGGGCGGCGGAAAAGGGCGGGTGGTCCCACTTGCTCGGCTCCGACGGCACGACGTCGGTGTGGGAGTTGAGGAGTATGGAGGGGAGCGACGGCCGACGCCCGGGCCACCGCAGCAGCAGCAGGGGCTTCCCGGCGACGAGCTCGAGCGTGCGCGCCTCGAGGCCCGCCTCGGAGGCCTGGTTCCGGAGGAAGGCCACGGCCGCGGCGTAGTCGGGCGCCGGCTGCGCCGTGTCGATGCGGAGGTACTCCTGGAACCGGGAGATCGCCTCCGCATCCGGCGACGGCGACGCCGCCGCCGCCGTCCAGGAGAAGGCAAGGAGGGCGAGGGAGAGGGAGAGGAGCAGCGTGGTGGATGCCGTCGCCATGGAAGCGGAGCTGTTCCGTGTAGGATTCCTGGTTCCCATGGCGTTGAGAAGGGTTGTGGTGGCTGCTGGGCCAGTGGCGGCGAGTGGTGACGGCTGGTGATCGTGAAGTGACGTGGCCCAACATCTTTTCTCCTTAGTTTTTTGTGAAATTGAGATTCGTGCGTGATTTTTTAACAGATTTTGAAGTAGCATGAGATGCTCACCTCTAAGTGAAACAGATCGATGATCAATAGATTGCAAGCTTAGGAAGAGGGTAAATAGGTGGCTAGCTGGCTAGGAGGCTAGCAAGTTCAAGGGAGAGAACAAGGGTATGGACACGTTGGGTTCAACTTAAAATCAAGTTCTTTTTTTTTTAAATCACGCCGCTGGCGTGTTTTTCATTAAACAGAGAAATAGAGTGTTCTAGGGAACAATCAAGAATCTCGCCCAAACGTCTGATTTTTTATGAAGCTCCATGTGATGAGCTAACAATGGATCAAAGATTCATACCCTCGTGGAAGTTGTTTTCTTTATTAGACAACCACCAATTGATTTTGAAGTGTGTGTTTGGTTGGTTTGTTGCATGGTTTTCAAGAAGATGGCATTTGCTCCGGAAGTTTGGAGTAGATCGACAGTGCCACTCCAAAGTGGTTAAAAAATAATGACATTGTTTGGTTGGATTAGTTTCCATCCGCAGCCCTTGCAGTCGGCTAACCATGTTTTGCAACCGTGCAATGGTGCTCACAGTACCATCCGTCTAGTAATTGCTACAGTGTTTTGCATGGGGATGGAGATTTTTAAAAAAATGAAAAGAAATGTATAGACATCTGTCAGAGGCTACTAATTGTGTGCTTAGGTCGAGTATTCTAGTTCTAAGTATAAACAAATAAAAATTCAAGTCATTGTCTTATTTTATTTACTTTTCATACATTTTGACTAAAATGTTTATGAAAAAGTACTTTAGATTCGTCATATGTTATTGTCTAATTATACAGGTATTTCGAATAAGAGACACATTTGTAAAGTCAAAATCAGAGGTTCTTTCTTTACAACAAAAAAAAGGGGTTGGAGGTATGCTATGACTATAGAAGTGGATAGAGTCAGTCAACTATCATTGCATGGCACATGGACGTCAAACCTTAATTATCTTGAAGATATGAACTCGTTTTAGAAAGAGTATATAATTATTATCTATACCAGACCAGACGGCCCCACAGCTCTGTGACAGATTCACATTTGATTCCTGCCTTAGTTTGGTACCGTTCCAAAGACTTCCTTTTTTTTTTTGACAAGGAAGACTTTTTTTCTTTTGTTATTTTTGGTGAGCAACACAGAGTGTGGAATTCGTGCGTGCTGTAGCTATGTATGTATGGACGTAATTTGTAGAGTCCCATCCAACTCTAGACGATACACAACTCCTCTCCTTTGTTGACACCTTGCTCTTCGATGCTGCTGCCTTTGTTGACACCTTGCTTCGTCTCCGGTTGCCGATCACGAGTTTCACGGACTCCATATGCTTATTGATTGGAACATATGCCAGTGCCTATCCGGCAGCAGGTGCGCAGCAGCACCGGCCGTTTTGCCTCCGGCCACCGCCCACCGGGCGCCGGCCTCGTGCCGTCGTGCGCCGCAGCACCACGGTTTCCTGGGGGCAGTTCCTCTGCTTTCTCTCCCTGCACTGCACCGCGCGCGCACACCACGTGCAAACGCGGGGGACGGGGGCACAAAACAAGGCCGGGCATGCGAGAGCGCGAGACGGCAGCAGAGCGCACGGGGCCGCCGCAGCCCGCAGCAGGCAGGCGGCGCGTCGGGTCAGGTGGAATGGAGCCGCGTCGGGTCAGGTGGAATGGAGGGCCCCGAAAACCGGGGACGAAATAGCTAGCGCGGCCGACGCCGAATGAGAACTGCCGCGGAGACGCTGCTGGGGCCGGGACGAGGAGCATGAGCGTCAGTGTCATCCAATGATCCATGCAGATGCAGAGCGGCGCGGCGTGCAGCGTGTGGATCATTGGCGCTGCCGGAGTGCCGGACAGGGGCGGCACAGCACGCAGTAATAAACAAACTGAAGCCAAACTGGGGATCCGGTTCAATGGCATGTGTTTGGTTGGCTTTGCGTGCCCTGCCGCCCTGCGCGGCTGCGCCCCTGCCTGCTGTGCATCCTGCCACCGTTCCATTTCCATCCATTCTCCACCGAAGGGCCGCCCTGGAACACGGCTGTGGCTAGGAGCACACGCGGTTTTGCGTCGAGTCCGTGTGCACCGCCCGTTGACCGGTGGGCTCCGGTTGTTTTGGGCGTTTAAACCCTTCTCTTTCCTATCTAGTCACATGAAGGTAGTGTTCGCATGCATGGAGCTCGAGCGGTTAAAAATAGACGTTTAAGATTGGCATTTGTTAGGATCAAACAAGATTTTTCAAACATGTAATCCAAACAACCCAACGTAGAGTCATTCCCTACGAGTGAGGCATGTTGAGATCTGAGAGTGTTTTTCTTCTTTTACAAAAATAGTCATTGCCAATGGTTTGAAAGTTGAAACTACAAACCACAGAACGGCAAGTAAATAAAGCCACCTATAGATCTCGGAGGTGTAACATTTTTTGAAGTTAAAGTCTCATACATAACAATAACAATGTGATTTTTCCAATTAAAATCAAGACAAAACCCTCCTATCATTCCTGCTAGCCTCTATGAATACCCATGATGTGATTTTATTTAGGGCGTGCAAATTTTTTGATTTTGAGATGTGAGTATATTGTACCTGTATTCACTCGGTTTGTATATACATACACCCCCGACCTAGGTTCGCCGATCACCGGGATCTGGTACATACAAGAAACCGATTTTTCAGATGAATGGACAAAACCAGAATTGTTTTGTAATTATCATCTTATATGTCGATATCAAATACGTACATAAAACAGATATATGAATCTAATGAAAAGAAACTGACAATATTTTCTCATCTCAAATAAAAAAAACATGGAGATAGTCGTAGAAAGGGACGACTGAGCACGTCACCAAAAACATTTAAAAAAAACTAGCTGCTTCGCACTTGGCTTGTCATCACTCCGCCACACGAGGCCGGCGGTTGCCGGTTAGTAACCGCGATAGTGGCAGTAGGCGAAACTGTAATTACAAGTGCACATCAGCTTGTCGTCCACTAACTCCACCTTGACGATGTCAGCGTGGTCGAGCTTCTTGCGCAAGCTCGCGATTAGGGATGCGGTGTCGACGTTGACGCCGACCACCTCGAGCCGGTCCCTACCATCGCCGACAATCTTCATCGAGCTAACCCCTGCAAGTATATATGTGTACGTGCAGGGGTCGTTAGAACATAAGCACATGGACATGGAAGTTGTTCAGGCATGTACATAGAGACTAGAGATTAGAATGCTTGTGTTTGTGTACCCTCCGCTTTGGCGACCAGCGCCATGGCCATGGACCGGCTCTTCTCGGACCACATGTTCACCTTGATCACGATCTCTTGCTGCCAACAACAGAGACGGCGATGAACACGAGGACACTGAGAGAGACGTACAAAGGCAGAGTAGAGACCGAAACTGGAGTGTTGCCAGTTGGCTCACATTCATGTCGGGTTGCTGAATGCCGACAGGTATATGCCTTCTGCTGCAGAGGCGAGGAGGGACAGGGCAAACGTATAACTACGTGTGAATGGCAGGGCAGCAGAGGGCGGCAGTGTGATTGAGATGGATGTGTGTTGAGATCGAGGGAGGGACTGCTCTCCTTTTATAGGCCAGAGCTGGGATGAGCGGCCGGTGCCCAGGATGCGCCGCCGTCGATCTGTGGTGGAGGAACGTCGCGCGGCCGCGACGCACCGGCGCACCGGAGCGCGGTATTTCGAACTTTCAATTGATGCCTTACGAGCGGCAAGCGCCAGCGGCCGTGGCGTGCTTGTGTTGTGTAAGATTAGAATTTTGAATTTGAATTGATATATCAGCGCCGCAGCTCTCGGTCTACTGGGGATCCGGTTCAGTGGCATGTGTTTGCATGGTTGGCTTTGCGTGCCCTGCCGCCCCTGCCTGCTGTGCGGCCGCACCTCCGTATCCGTTTCCATCCATTCCCCACCGAAGGGCCGCCCTGGAAGTGGAACACGCCTGTGGCTAGGAGCACACGCGGTTTTGCGTCGAGTCCGTGTGCACCGCCCGCTGACCGGTGGGCTCCGGTTGTTTTGGGCGTTTAAACCCTTGTCTTTCCTATCTATAGTCATATGAAGGTAGTGTTTACATGCATGGAGCTCGAGCGGTTAAAAATAAATGTTTAAGATTGGTAGTATTTGTTAGGCTCAAACATACATGTAATCCAAACAACCCAACGTACAGTCATTCCCTACAAGTGAGGCATGTTAGGATCTAAGGGTGTTTTCCTTCATTGCCAATGGTTCGAAAGTTGAAACTACAAAACATGCATCTAGGAGGTGTAACATTTTTTTAAGTTAAAGGTCTCATACATAACAATAACAATGTGATTTTCCCCGTTAAAAACACACAACGGACTCTTCTTAGCATTCACTAAGCACGAGCTTCCGCGTTTCATGACGAATGACAGAGAAACATGATATGACATGTTTAATAAACGACAAAGCAGCTGCTTCTGCTTGAGAATCTAATTAAGCTGGAAAGCTGGAGCTGTGCCATTCCGACTAGTGGCCCCTCACGAAGTGAGGGACCAAAAGCCTCTGTGTATGTTTGTTTGGTAAACGACAATATGGATTTTAAAGGATGTAACGTATTCTATGCCGTTGGTACTATAACGAAAAACATCACTGATATGGTAACACTTGTCGTCCATCGACAGACACGATATGACGATAACGCGTAGAGTACATCATGCTCGGATTCTATCAAACTAAAACCCTCCTCTAATTCAAATCAAGACAACTCTGAAGCCAGGGCATACGGTGTCCATCCTCGTGTTACAGATCACGTACATCACGTACGGGTGGGGGCAAAAATCTCCAGAGATCACAGGCATTCATGAACCATGATTCATATTCACCACAGCGCGTGAGGCCCCACCTGTCATAGACACGCCCTCGCGCCCACGCGCCCACGCGGGCCGTTTCTCCACGGCCTCCCGGTACGGCAAGCGTTTCCGCCGGCCCCGACTCCTTGACGATGATGAAGAAAAAAAAATATTGCGCCGCAGACAGAATCCCAATGCCCGGCTCCGTCTCCGTCTCCGTTTCAATCTCCATCCATCTCCTCCACCTCACCGCCGCCCCCCGTGTGCGGCGGCGCCCTCCTCCTCCTCCGGCCTCCTCCCCTTTTAAACCCTGCGATTCTCTCTCGCGTTTGATTTGATTCGTCGAGACGACAATCTCTGGCGCCGCGCATAAACAAACGCGGGCGGAGTCGTCGCCCGGCCCGTGCCCTGTCCCTTCCTCCACCCACCCACCCACCACCCATCATAAACCCCGAGAAAAACCCTCCGGCCCCGCACGGCCATGGCGCAGGCGCAGGCGGCCGCCGGCAACAAGGGCGGCCGGGAGCAGCGGCGGGTGTCGATCGAGGAGGTGGCCAAGAAGCTGTCGCTGTGGCACACGGCCACGTTCCGGCCCATCCTGACCCACGCCGAGCTGGAGCCCATCCTGTGCGCCGCCGGCTTCGTCGCACTCCCGCCCGCGCCTCCCGCCAAGCCGCAGCAGCAGGACGACCAGCGGCCCGGGGTGGCGTGGCGCGAGTACGCGTTCCTGGGCGGCGGCAATGCGAGCCCGGCGGCGCCGGCGGCCCCGCGGCGGTGGCTGGGCCCGCGCCCGCGCCTCCCGTACCCGCGCGTCGACGGGCTCCACCTCAAGACGTACGAGGCCTTCCTCGCCGCCGTCGAGGCCTACCTCGGCGCCCACCGCGTCTCCAACCTCTTCCACGTCAGGTGCGTGTCTCGCTGCCTCCCCGGCCCCACCTCCCCCACCGCGTTTGACTTTTCTCGCCGCCGCCGCCGCCGTATCTGCTCCCGTGCTTTTGTTGCCTACTTCCTGTCCGGATAGGAACACGCCTTGTTACAACCTCTCGGCACCTAGCTTTTGTTGCACGTACGCTCCCTTCCTCCCCTGCACTGCAAACGTACATCGCCGGCGTGCCGGACTCTAGTACAGATACGATTTCTTCTAAATCGCATACGGATTTTGCTGATAGGGCCGATTGCTAGGAATCCCGCGAAATCCTCTATCGAGCAACCTAAAAGGGGAGAAAATGGCTTGTTTGTTTTTTTTGAGTTGATTGGGATTTGGAAGGATACATTAGGTGGGACACTATCACGCTAATCAAGTTAGGTTTGGAGGTCACGCTTTTGCGTTTGCCAAACTGATGACTGGATCAACGACTCAACATGGCAGGAGGGGCTTAAATTTTTAAGCAAGAAATTGTTATTTAATTTTGACATGAAAGGTGAAGGTTGTTCAGTCCATTAGCGTGATATGATTAAGATGCATGATCGTGGTAAAGTTTGGTTTGTCACATCAAACTTGCTGCTTGTTCGTTCCTATTCTAGCCGCCAACAGACGGAGATCGAGTCCGGTGTCTCACTGCTAGCTCTCAGCTCACCCAGACCTTTGGTATCATCGAGTAGATGGATATATATTGCATGAGCTCTGAAATGTGAAATGTCGGAGTCGTGTTTTTTTTTCCTTCCCTTTCATCTGCGGTGGAATTGGTCTATCGTTTGATTTGTAGCACACATACATATTGCCCTGTTTTAGCAGTTCGCAGCCATGCTACTGCGTAATGTACAACAAGAATCAGGCTACCTGGTTTGTGAGTTTTCGAGTATTTTACACTCTGAAATCATCCAAAACAGAGAGGTTTAAATAGGAGATTTTTGAGTGTGGAAACGAATCACCAGTGTTTTATAGGCAATCTTTCTCGTTTTGGGGGCACTTAGCATCCTCTCGTTGGGCCTTTTTCAGGCCTGATCAGCCCAGGTTTATAGAAAGACAGCCCAGTCCAAACATGCCAATTAAAGTTACGCAGGCTGAGACTTTGCAGTTGGTCCTGAGATCAGAGCCCAGTTCGGCATGCATGGCCTTCGTTTTTTTTTGGTTTTGTTTTTCTGCGAGGACATGATTTATTTTCAATTTTTTAAAAAACATGATTTATTTTCGTTTCACCATTCTTGCGTACTTGGCACGTACTAATCCTCGTCGTCTTGTTTCCCTGGTCAGGCTGATGCCGGTGACGAGCCCGCATGACCGGGCGTTCGACAAGGTGTTCCGGCCGATGCGGAACTGCAGCCCGGACGAGGACGGGCTCATCGTGTACCGTGAGGGCACCCTGGACGACCTCACCGTGGAGACGTGCAGCCACCACGCCGCCGCCACCGGTGACGACTACTTCGGCGGCCACGTCATCCCGGGGATCAGCTGCAGCGACCTCGGCTGCCTCCGCAAGGTGGACGGCAACTGCCACGAGGAGTGCTGCCGCCCCGTGGGTGCCGGTCCCGGCGGCGGCCATGACTTCTTCGCCGTCCACCTCAAGGATCTCTTCCCCAGCTACTGATGAGATTAGCAGAGATCGATGCGCGGTCAAGTGAATTTGCCGAATTGCAGCTGAATTAGCGGCGAGGAATGCATCGCCATAGGCTTTAGCTAGTTGGCCTGTCAGCAGGCTGTCTGTCCCCTTCGTTTTTTGCCTCTCCAACAAGTGTATAATCTGTCTGAGAGTTGCGTGTATACAATGTTGAGTGAGTTTTGTTGGCAGAGCATAAAGTTTTGGTAAGTTATCTCTCTATAGCTGGGTTTAATCTAGAGGATGATTATTATAGTGATATGAATATATGGAGCCGTTTAGCTGCTAGTGACAAGTTGCTTAATCTGTTGGTTATATATTATGCCTTTTGTGTCATTGCATTTGCATGTGAATGTGATCACTGGGATGCAATACACCAGCTCCAGTAGCTCGCTTTTCTTTTGTTTCCATGTATAGTGTACACCCTGTTCCTTTTTCATCATGATGATCAGTGAGTGATTCAGTGATTGAGTCAACAGAAAGCAAACTTGGAGAAGCTAAACAGGTACTAGCAGCAGTACGTTAGACTGCAAACAATACAAAATAAGTTGCGTCACGGTGTTCTGGAAGGGAAGGGAAGATCCATCTGCCCCTGTCCCCTGTTCATGCGTGTGCCGTGTGGAGACAGACAGGCACATCACACAGCAGCAGGGCAATCAAGAATACCAAACTTGCGTCACGGTCCATATGGCTGTCTCGTCGTCCTAGCTCTTTTTCTTCTCCATTCGGTCATCACCTCACCTCCTCAATCATGGCTCGCTTTAACCTTTTGCGCTTTTGCTCTTTTTGTAAGCTGTAACCACATTTAGCTAGCTAGGTCACTCCTGCAGATCTCCAGACATTCCAAACTGTACGTCTGCCCCAGCCTCTGCCCGACACCGCGAAAAGCGAGTTGCTTGGACTCGTCAATGGCGTCCGTCCGTCCATCCATGTCATCACTGGCCGTCAGGATCCTCTACGGCCAATCACTGTTAACCATGGACTCAGCACTGACACACATGTGCGGCACCGATCAGAGGCCGGACGCAGCCGATCAGAGGGCTGGAGATCAACCTCTCCTTTCATGCCAGCCATGAGCCATGGACCATTGAGAAGGGAGCTCGGCAAGTAAACTAGTGGCCTGATCAGAAGGATGAGCAACATGGCCTCGATGGGTGAGACCACACCGGTCGCTCTTCTCCATGAAGACCTAGGGTCGCCTTTGAGAAAGCAGAGGAGGTCACTGTGTCATGCACATAACTAGGTAGGGTCGTAGAGGTCTTACAGCTTAGCTTATTTGGACTATAGATTAGATTACACAGCATGAGGAGGAACGAATCTCTTGAGCACCGTCTTTAACCTTTTCCCTTCATCACATCCTGCCCCCTGCTCTTTTGGCCTTTTCTTAGGGTTGTTGCTTGCCGCTATAAGAAGGCTGCTCCTGCTCTCGTCTTATTCCCTTCTTCTCTTCTTCGTCTTCCAGTCTCGATCGATCGATCGAAAGCCGGCCGACGGCAGTGCATAGCTATAGAGTATTGCATCATCAACCTGACAGAACAACCTCCGGCCGGTTTCTTCCATGGAGGTATGGGGAACTGTTTTCATTTCTATCTCACATTGGAATGCATGGCCTGATAAATGTGCCTATTGTGAGCAAGGATGTGCATATGTGCTAACATGTTATAGATTGACGATCTCCTCGGGGGAGGGGGGAAAAGGAATTTGTTCAGATCTTGATGTTGTGCATATAAAGAATCCCAACTAGTTTCTGATGGACACGTTTCTTTAGTTTCTTCTTTCCTTTTTGGTATTTGCCTCTGGTCGTTCTCTTAAACATTTTCTCGTTCATCGGTCATTATAGTTAATCTTTTCAGAAACTGTGCATAATGCAGCAACATATATATACACTACGTACGCATGATCATGTTAACTAGTCGCCTGCACTGCACTGCATTGCAACAAGATCGTTGAACGTATGCCTACGTAGCAAAAAGTGCAAGCTTCTGCTAGAAACAGTGAATCGGTATGATAAGAATCATGAGATAGATACTACTTGCACACTTTAATCTGCAGTGTTGCTTTTCCTTTGCATGATGAACTAACTCGCAAGCAAGCAAAGCATTGCAAGCTAACGGCACCTGCACATGCACATGTACATGCATGAAGCCATGAAAGGCATGGCGATAACAATCCTGTGAGCATTTCCTGATTGCTGGTGTTGGCAGAGCACGGAGCTGAAAGTGGAGATGGTGGCATTGCATGAGAAGCGGGTCCGCAAATGCCTGTCCAAAGTGAAAGGTACGTACCTGATCATCGCCTTCAGCTAGTAATAAAGCCCATCCCACCGTCCATTCAGGCCAACCAGCCAGTTGCGGTACGATCGGCATGCAGTAGCTGCTGCTGCCATCGTCCATGTCGCTGCTACTAGATCTGAATTCTGCTTTCCCCAAAGCTCTCTGTCCTTCGTTGTTTTTCCCCTGATGATGACGTAGATCATGGGGATATGCATGCAGGGATCGAGCGGGTGGAGGTGGAGGCGAGCCTGCAGAAGGTGGTGGTGACGGGGTGCGTTAACCGGAGCAAGATCCTCAAGGCGCTCCGTCGGGTGGGGCTTCGCGCCGAGCCATGGTCGCCGCACAACGAGCTCCTCAGCGCCTACGCCACATCCACACTCATGTTCAACAACTCCTACGCCTTCTTCTGACCTGATCAATCAATTCCAGTATCAATCTGCTCATCCATCGTGCATCTACTAGCATCTCTCGAGCGATCGCTAGCAGTCTCACCACCTCCATATATCTCGAGATCTCGATCGCCTGGCCGGTGGTGTGTGCAGTACAGGTGGAGGACACAAAGCTGGGGACTAGCGCGCTGTAGACTTGTAGTTGGATCCTTCTAGCTAGCAGTAGCTTCTTCTTTTTCTCTTTGCGTGTGCTTGGCTTGCTTGGGTTTGGGAACGTGCATCAAGACGTACGTTCCGCGTATATGTACACAAATTAAGATGGCATTTCTCTCTTTCTTTTGGGACTGGAAGAGCTGTGCGTGCACTGCAGTGCAGTAGTATCCACACAAATGGTGAATGTCGTGAATATTGGCAAGAAACTGAGCCGGCCAAGGCCGGTGCCATGCTGCATGTTTGCTTGGATCGTCGGTCAGGTCCGATGAGAACCACCGATCGTGGGAAGAAACTCTGCATTGCACAATTGCAGCGTTGGTGCTGGCCTGCTGCTGCTGTGTGCCACCCAGCTGGGTTGCCACAGCCACAGGGAACAGTCCGGGCCACGATCAGCTACAGTCCAGCTGGGCTGGGGTCGGTGCATACCGGTCAAAGCCCAAAAGAACCAGCCCATCAGGCCTGTTTTCCCTGCTGCCCTCATGAGATCCCAGGTCAAAGCAACGTGCCTGAGCGTACGAGCTTGTGAATATGGACGAGCGATTCGTGCACAAAATTTGAGGGATATGCTACAGTCGCGGTAAAAATATCCGATACGCACGTAAACTCTCTCCGTATGTCATTCTCAAAGAAGTCAATGTTTTCAAAATATCGACAATTATATATTTAAATATATAAATATTTATGCTAAGTAATTAATATCACCGAAAAGATCTTTTAAGTCTAGTTTTTTAACAAATTTATTTAAATATATAAACATTGTATATATTTTCTACAAATGAAGTCAAAGTTGAGAAAGTTTGACTTGCACGCACCCTGAGGGAGTAAATAAGATGACTGGTAATTGAGGATTACAGTACTTCAACAAACATGTGCAGCCGTAAAAAAGTTGAGTTATGAATTGTGGGCTTTACCCTGGTTAGAGGGAGCCCTTTCCAGAAATTCTCTGGGCCCTGGTGCGCCGCAGAGGGGGTTTGGAAATAGTTTTCAACCAGCAATTGACGCGCCTCGGTATTCCCTCATGAGCTGCGTCATTGCCCCAAGCGCAAAGACGAGCTGCAAAAGCGGCCCACAGCCTACTTTTATACATCCTTGGGGACGCGCGTTCGCTAACATAGGCGATGTGGTACTGAACCGAACCGACCTACAACTGTGCTTCCGTAAACCGACCTGCAAGGTTGCAAGTAGGGCTGCCGAGGTGCCGATGTGAGCCTTTTCTCAGCCCATTCGACGCGTTTGGGCCGATTTGGATACGGCCCAACTTACCTCCCGTCTCCCCACGCGTGGTCACGCCTCCCGCACAGGCGCACAAGGCGGCGCCCAGGCCCAGCACGCCCGACGCACTCCGCCTGGCGAACAGCGCGCGGCGGCCGGCGGCGACGTAGTCTGGCGGTGGCGGCGCTCCTCCCAGATCCCTGCTCCGCTCTCTAGTCAACTGACCACCAAATCGGCCAGCGGGCGGCGGCTCCCTTCATCCCAGCAGGATTCAATCAGCGAAGCAACCGGTCACTCCAGGAAGGAGGAGCACGAGCGGAGGCGGCCATGGCGGAGCTCGCGGCGGACCAGCACGTCCGCTACATCGTCACGGTGGAGAAGGTAACGAGCGCGGCCACACCCGCCCTTCCCGCGTCCCCTCGACTCCAATCTCACTCCCCCTCGCCGCTTTCCAACGCCCCGCTGCTCATGTCGTTGTCGTCGGCGCAGAAGAAGGACTCGTTCGAGTCGCTGGTGATGGAGCACATCCGCCTCAACGGCGCCTACTGGGGCCTCACCACGCTCGACCTCCTCCACAAGCTCCGCGCCGTCGACGCCGCCGAGGTCGTCGGCTGGATCATGTCCTGCTACCACCCCGAATCTGGTACCTCCCCCCTCGCTCCGTTTTCTCTCCCCGATTGGATTGTGGAGAATTAGGGTGTTGATTCGTATGTGGCTGCGCAGGTGGATTTGGGGGGAACGTTGGGCACGACCCGCATGTCCTCTACACGCTCAGCGCCGTGCAGGTCCTCTGCCTCTTCGATCGGCTCGATGTCCTTGACGTCGACAAGGTTGCTGATTGTATCCTTTTTCCCAGATTTGAATTGGGTTCATGCTGTTGGTGTAGTATGTAAACATGAGATTACCACTGTCCTGAGCAAAATGAATTCTGTAACCTTGGTTTTATTTTTAAGCTCACTGGACTTGAAATCCAGTTCCTCTTCCTTATCTAAATCACGTCAGATGTCGCTGGACTGCAAAACAAGGATGGGTCGTTCTCTGGTGATGTTTGGGGTGAAGTTGACACTAGGTAAACTAAAAACCTTTTATGTGTTCCCAATTTCGAGGTCCCAACATAATAATCCATGTCAGATGTTGCTTTGTTTTTCTATGTGTAGGTTCTCGTACATTGCCCTATGTACCTTATCGTTACTGCACCGTCTACATAAAATCGATGTGCAAAAGGCTGTAGACTTCGTTGTTAGCTGTAAGAACTTGGATGGTGGATTTGGAGCTATGCCAGGAGGGGAGTCTCATGCTGGACAAAGTATGTCTTACCTTGACTTACCTAAAAATCTGCTTTTCTGAGTGCAACTGGAATTTAATCTATTGTTTCTAGATAGAGGATACTTTATTAAAGAATGAGAATGGGCAAACTGGTTATAGAATATGGAATGCATTTGACTATTTTTGAGAGGAATATTACTGCTACAATTGTTTTACTGTAATCTGACTTATACTATTGTAGGTTTGTAGCACTACAACTTCCTTTGATTACTGATGACATTTTAATTGATCTATTCTAGTATCACCATAAGACTAGCTGTGTAGCCCTCCCTCCGTCCAACTTATAAGATGTTTTGGCTTTTCTAGATACATTGCTTTTGCTATATCTGAGACATAGGTGTATATCTAAGTGCATAGCAAAAGTTACATATTTAGAAAAGCCAAAACAGCTTATATTTAGAATGGAGGGAGTAGTTTGAAATTAGCTTTGCTGGATGTAATTATTTTCTCAACTCAAGTATTTTCTGCAAACTATGGCTTCCACAGTGGTTCGGGTACCTTAACACCATATACTTTTGCATTTGCATGCAGTATTTTGTTGTGTCGGTGCGCTTGCAATCACTGGGTCTCTGCATCACATTGATAGAGATCTCCTCGGATGGTGGCTCTGTGAGCGTCAGTGTAAAGACGGAGGACTTAATGGGCGGCCTGAGAAACTAGCTGATGTGAGGTTTACTTTGTTATAAGTCGTGCATGCTTTGCGTTCTTCGATACATGTTGCCACTATGGATTTAATTGAACCGTTCCAAATTCTCAAGGTTTGCTACTCATGGTGGGTGTTATCAAGCCTAGTAATGATTGATAGGGTGCATTGGATTGACAAGGAAAAGCTTACAAAGTTCATACTCAACTGTCAGGTAACTGTTTATTATATTCCCAGTACTGCCATTTGGGTAACCGTATGTCCCTTGACTTATAAGTATTGGTTCCAACTATTCTCATTTGTGTTGATCGGAAGGACAAAGAGAATGGTGGCATTTCAGATAGACCAGATAATGCAGTCGATATCTATCACACATACTTTGGAATTGCAGGTGCGGCTTTTCTTCCCATACTGTTGAACTTTTGTGGCACGTAAGTTGATTAGAATTATGAACTCTATGCTGAATCAGTTAACCTCTCTTGCAAGCAGGGCTTTCATTAATGGAGTACCCTGGGGTGAAGCCTTTGGATCCAGCCTATGCACTGCCATTGGATGTTGTCAATCGGGTTTTCTTGAAAAAATAGAACATTTCATCTTTGCTGAGATATGCTCAGATGTCGCTGTCGAATGTGGATGCTACTTCACAGAATCACAGCAGTTAGCTTTGGAAATAGTTTGTGGTGTATAATCAATTTTACATGGAAACAGGAACATGTTGGAATATCATAATAGCACATCTTGGACTTTTTAAGCGTGGACCGTTTAACTCAGCCGCAAACATTAGCTCTGACCGCTTCCTAAATTTGTGCTTAGATAATGTTATTCTAGCATCTGCCACTTACGCTGTTGAATGTTTCATGTAAGTTGTGATTTGATAGTTGATCTGACTCTTGTTTAAGTCGCAACATTGCTTGTTTGATGACACATTCATTAGTCATGAGCTATGTATTAACACAACAGCAGGTCACTTTTGTTTTTAAAATGAAAAACAAGGTTAGCCACGCCATCTCAGTGGGCATTGTCTGACACAGAACCTTCAAAGGGCTCGGCATACCAGAGGAAGCCAAAAATTTCAGTGAGGACAAAAAGTATTTGCACAAAGCCTTTGGCTCCAAACGGTCTCTAGAGCCAAAATGATTGACACAAACAGCAAATTCATACAAGAATCTTCTGATTCAAATCGACATGCCTTGGTAGAACATTTAACTAAAGAACATTTGATAACACTCAAAAGGATCACATTGGTTACAGCTCAATACACCTAGCACAGGAATTCAGGGTGAAACCTACAATAGAGCTACAAATTTACCAGATACAATTGTCTTCCTACTCAAGCTTCTGATTTATACTACATAAGAGCTACTCAGAGAATGAGCCCTACTGAAGCGCAAATTGCTACATCCTGCCAGGGAGGCAGTTCGCTGATAATGGTATAAGCCTGGAATTGGTCAAGAGGATGCAAACTGCAAACTCATTTCCAAGGCATGCTCGACAGGAACGGTGGTTGGTTATTATTGCTAGCAGCCATGCCTTGATGCAGTGGTGGTGGGCTTCCAGCACCACCCGATGACTCGCTCAATGTACCTCTTGAAGGAGGGCTGTTGGGTCCCACCCTGGTTGTCGGAGCAACCTTCAGTGGCACTGATGAAGGAGCATGCTTTTTTGGCTCTTTCTTGCCTCCAGAATTGAAGCTTCCCAGTACTATCTGCAGAGAATATATGCAGCAGCAGCATTGTCTTGAGCGTACATGTAGAACAGACCAATAAAGCAAGGCAGTGGAAATTATACTGATTTCAAGCTTTTAGGGTTATATAGGGTATGAAACCCATTTTGGAGCACTACATTAGAAAACGAGGGAATGCAGGAAAATTGCACGGGAGATCTATTGTTTCTAATAAACTACTGCAAGGGAGAAACATAATACCTGAACCGGTGAAGCTGCTATGAGAAGTCCTGCGACTCCACCACCCAACAGACGACCATCAGGACCAGCCAGTGACACACTGAGCCCTCCAGTTCGACTACGCTGTCCACCATTCTCCACCAGGAGGAATGACCCTGACAGTGATAGTATCTCGAATCGACCCTACGGGGAAAAAATAAATTATTATCATTTGTCATTCAAATATCTACATTGTACAGTGATTATGTCTGCAACTAGACCAGAAGTTTCCACCTCTTATTACAGAATCATAATATCTAGGACCTTTACAATTAAGAGCTTGAGATAATATTTCTCTTTCACCAAGAAGTATGTTATTAGTTTCCACTGTCCATAGGCACAAACCTCGTATGTTACAGTTCCACCTGATGTAGCAGTCTGACGAAGCGTCACATTTGATATGGCACCATTTGCTGAAAGAACACAAATTGCCCGCGTTCCATGCTGAGAAAATGACATAATCTTTGATGACACATCCTGAAAAGAATTGTGTTTTGTTATATTTCAGAAAATGCTATGGATAAATAATCCTGGACCTTGAAATTTGCTTTATTTAACAGTTACAGATCCAGTGAAATAAAAAGAAATGCTATGCAAGTACCACTATTTAGCAAAGCTACAGCAACTGAAATTATTTGACATCAAGCATCATATAATGAAAGATACACACATGAAGGTTAAACAATAATGCTATTAAGTGTCAATTATATGCACAAGCCAAAACTGGGAGGGCAAAATTTGAAATATTCCAAACAATCAAGAGAAGAATCAGTTACCACAGCACAAAATGTCAAGAATTTACTTTACACTCCCATCAGCACCACATGATGGAAGACATCTAAGCATAATGTATTACTTAGTTGGAATTGCTTAGTGTTTCAAATTAAATGTCTGAATGAACAATTTGGCAATTCAACTTATTGACAGAATGACAAACCATACCTTTTTTGTTTTTGTAAAGAGGTTGCATAGTGGGAACATTATATATAGAAAAGTAGAGCGAAAAGTGAAAATCCAAAGGAATGTAAACATGCACAAAGAATCCAGGGAGAATAAAAGCAAGAACATATTCTGACAATAAAACAACAATCAACATGTTCAAATGCTGCAAGATAGCATGTTATACCTCCCCAGCTTGAACTGTAATAACATGAGGTGTAAATCCAGCTCCTGATGACCCTGCAAGATGATTTCGTGTTAGGGCTAGTTATGTTGAAATCATCAACAGAAAAATGAGTCAATGTACATTAGCTTTGCAGAACTTGGAATAACTAGAAGCATGTTACATAATTCAGCAGAGAAATAACCACATGTCACCACTCTCAAAACGAACATGTGGTAAATTGTACACTGAAATAACTGAGGACAAATAAGTCCATCCACAGTTTATAGTTTGCACAGTTATCTAATTAAATCTAGAAGGGTAGTCTAACCAGTACATCCTTCAGCTCACCATGAAGCAGATTGGAATTCTAAAAGGACAATGGCACTTGAGCCAGTTCAATCCCAATAACAACTTTATCCTGATATTTCATGGTCATGCTGAAACTCTCCACAAGTACTTCTCCTGTTCCTACTAATTCTGAGTCTAGAAACCATACCAGAAACTTAAAATCAGTGTAAATGATAGGAGTAGAAATTTTACCAGCAGCATCCACGCGCGGCTTGTTGGTAGAACCCTTAGGCCGGCCCCGCTTCTTAAATCCATCTGGCGACACCACCAGCAGAGAGCTCGCCGGATTTAACGCAGCCGGTGAGAACGGACCGGAAGAACCCTGCCCTGTCGCCGGCGACGCAGGCACCAATGCCAGCGCCATGGACCCGTCGGGCCCGTACTTTCTTGGTCGCCCGCGCTTCTTCTTGACCACCGGCTCCCCCATGCCCGGCGCTGCTGACGCGCCATTGCCACCAACGACCGTCGCCGCAGACATGCTAGCGCCGTGGGCTGCGCCCTGCGGCTGGTAAGACGGCGTCGCGGCCGAGGAGCTCACCGGAGTGAACACAGCGGTGCCGTCCGCGGTGTAAGCCATGCGCACGCTCTGCATGGCGGCGGACGACGGCGGCCCGGGCGCCGGCGCCGGCGGGCTCTTTGGCATGCCGAATAGATCCCTCCCCGCCATCAGCCCTTGCTCGGACCTCACCTCCATGGCGGACCACCACCCGTTTCTTGGACTAAAACTCAAATCTGCAATCTTTAGCCACTGGAGAGAGCTCACGAGCGCTCAAGTGAGGTCAGGACTCGGGATTGCGAACCTGCAAAAAAACCCATAAAACCCTTCACTGCTAAGTACGAGATCTTTCACGCGACAAACACACAGTTTTACGGCACAGGCAAATTTCTCGAAGAAATGGAAGATGGAAATAGGTAGAAATGAAAAGAAAAGTAAATTACTGGCGAGAATGGGAGATAAAAAAATGGGCAAAGGAAATGGTAAAAGGTCCAAGAAAAGGTAGGTTTAAAGCCAACAAAGCACAGAAGCTGCAGATCCCCACTTTTGCACGGATTTTGCAGGGGATACCCAACAAATCACAAGAATTTCTGACCCAACAGTCGGAGAATGAAGAGGGAAAAAATGAGTTAAAAAGGATAAGCAAGTTCCAGACCGGAAGCTCATGAGCTAGGAGAAGACATCACACTAGCACCACAGACTCACGCATGGGGATGAACAAATTAAGATAAGGGAGATTTCAGCTAACCTAGAACTCATGGTTTCTTGCTAATGGCCTCCAATTTATCTCTCTTTTTCCCTCTTTTCCTCACCTCTCCAGTTCACACGGGCTCTTTCGTTTTCGCAATTAACAAAAAGGATTTTGTCGCAGAAAAAGGAAAAATAGGAAGCAGGTAAGTAAAGCACACCAAAATTGCCTCGGGAGATTTATTGCTGTAGCAGATAAGAAGGGAAGAGGAGTAGTGGATCACGGATGCGGCGGTCTACCTCATTTGACCCCAGCACTTGTACTATTTACTTTGAGACCCCCCTCTGCGTTTTTTTGGCAATAACAAGTCTCCCCATCACCAAGACAACCATATATGATCCTAAGGGCGCCTCTAATAATCCAACTTAAAGCTAGCTGAATCACAGAATAATATGAAAAGCAAGAGGCTAAAGAAATAGTCTTCACATTTCACAACACATCTCTTTTCATATATAGTATAAGATATTTTTATTCATATTTATAAGCTAGTGCTAGACTCTATAAGTATCTAAAATCGAATGCCTAGGTTGCCTAAGAGCAACTCCAACAGTTTAGTAAAACTTTCTCCAATATTTTGCTATTTGGACTTGGCAAATTAACTTGGTATTCTAGAATTTTTTTTAAAAAAAATGAGCCTCCAACAAGTTGGTAAAAGTAGTTGGCAATTTAGAGAGAAGCGTGGCGTGGCCGATGCCAAGAGACGAATGACACATAAATATGCGCGTGGAAGGGGGAAGAATGCCAAGTTCTCCAAATTACCAACTATTTTTGCTAACTTGTTGGAGGCTCATTTTTCGGTTTTAGCAAAAATCCTAGAATGCCAAGTCATTTTAGCAAACTGTTGAAGTTGCTCTAACATGTTGGACAAATTTGTCTACGTAGGAAGTAAACAGAACCCATCTGCATGATTTATGTGTTGTTTTTCTTTATTTGATTTACACACAAGGTTGTGGTTGATTGACATAAGCGGCTCTTCACTTGTATTGTCTTAAAATCGAAGGATCCCACACTCAAATGTGTCGATTCTCACTTGTAATCGAGGTCATGTAAATGGCTATCCTATTAGAGATGGCATGAATTCTATATATGTTTAGTGATGGATTCTCCATCGTTGCAGCATCATGTTGCTAATAAAGTTTTAGTTCATAATAAAACTAGGGGTCAATTCAAAAATGTTCTCCTTTCACTAGATTACCCTTAAAGGCGATCATATACTTCTAATATACCAAATTTTCCTTTTGAAATTATATTACCAAACTTGAGTTTGGTGAACTCAAGAGTAGCACCAGTCAAACTCAAAAGACTTAAACAAACAATAAAAAAGGTGGAGCTAGTTAACTTTAAACAACTATTGAAATGAAATATGGAAACAAAAAAAGACTACTAGGTTTTGCTGGGACGCAAAACTAGCGGCGCGGGGCGATCTTCTTCGGTAAGTTTGTCAGTAGCCTACCACGCACACACGTTTGGAGGTGAGCCTTCCTGTCCATCATTTTGCAGAATTCTTATTTGGCGTGCGTGTGTCGCTACCCCAAGGGATGTATGCGGGATGACACCATTGAAATTTGAAAAAAAGTGCGAGCGAGTGGTCTGTGGAACAGCGAACTGCGAGGTAGTCGTAGTCGGTAGACGAGGCGTTATCAGGTTAGGGTTTGGACAAGGCAGCGACATGGCTTACGGTTTGGAGGACGGGAAGGAGCCGCAGGGGTAGTCAATGGGTGGTGAAGTCGCTAGCGAGATTTGGTTATTTGGTTTGGTTTTGCTTAATTTTTTAATTGATCTCACTTCTTTCCACTGGTCCCGCACTAAATGTGCCCACTCTGACTATGCTGGATTCGGTTCTGTCACAGTAGATGTTGTATGTTGCTTAATACATCATCTTAATTTATATTTCTACTAATTAATGCATTAGCACGCTGAATTTAATGAGTTGAAGCAGAAGATCATTAGCCTCATCAAGTAAACTCATTATAAGGTGTTATCCTTTCATTTCCATCCTCTAGTTCATGAGATTTTAATTAAGGTGTTTTCTTTGTGAGCGATAACAGTTCATTTAGTGCTAATATAGACATGGTCATGGAAATGATTCTTGGCTCTTTTTGTCGTTCATGATAAGTTTGATCAACCTTTGGCTACAAGAATCATGGCAAGAATGAGGGGATAGAAACTAACACCGAGAAGGGAAAATGGAATGTTCAAGAGGTGAGGTTGAGTGGAGGTATCCCCATCTTATTTATAGGCATATTACACAATTCCACTAATGCTCACAAGTAGTTTTAGGACGAACCACCTAGCTTGAGGACACTGTGGTCTTACTCAAATTCTCGGATGGCCACACTTCCTGCATAGATTTGCTTCTCGTCGATGCAACCTCCACGATTCACCATGTGTCGTCCCGTTCCTCCTCGGAACCTCCCCCGGTTTGAAAGCCCAAATCCGGAAAATCGTTCGCCGATGGTTTTGAGGCCCAAATCACCAAACCACTCGCGAGTAGTGTACTTCATTCGTATCCAATGTTTTCCTAAACACTAAATGCTAAACAATCGTCACCTATTGTTCTATTATTTGAGCTAAATAGTTAATTATATGGTCAAAACAACAAATTAAACTGGTTAAACAAATAAGTAAACGGAAACAATGTACCAATGTGTAGTGTTTACACTTTGTTTAAACGGGCTAAATGGTCCTTTAGGCGAATAGTGTCTGCAGCCTCCACTCCTCGACACGTTCACCGTCGTCCTCGCCCGCCCGGGCCGCCAAGTTTTCTAGAGCCTCCCGCTTGACTTGCTGACCGCCATTTTGACCTAGTCAACACAACCACTCCTCCATGTACATTTCACTTGTCGATGTTCCAAGTGTCACCACCATGGCTAGTCACCCGATCTCTTGGTCCCTCGGTCCAAGCCTCATGTCTACAATTCATCGCTCTCGGTCCATCAACATGGCACGTCTCTACTTGACCTTCAACTCGTCGTCTACCGCGCCTCCGAGCTCCACAACCGCACACCACAACCTAAGAGACATCTTACACAACACACTGATGCCATGGTTAGTCTGCGAACTCAACCCAAAGCGCAGGGGCGAAGCTAGAGCAGATTTGAGGGGTACGCTTGCCTTGTGGATGCAAGGATTTATGATCTGAAGGTGCAAATATGTTGAAAATTTGATATTTGCCATTGTTTTGTATTGTTTGCGGCCGCACCTACAAAGTGGTACATTTAGCTATGTCTCTACCAAAGATGCATCGCTCTTTGACAACCACTTATCACAATTCCGAACCACAAGGGTACATATATCACCCTTATACTTGCAATGTCCTTGAGATAGAAGGCTTCCTTCGTAGAGGGAGGAGTGGGCTCTTCACTTATGCTTGTGTCTAGATTAACTGGGCTTTCGAAGGCCCTTAATTTCTTTTTGCTAGGTTACCCTTAAATTCAATTAGGTTCTTCTAATGTACCGAATTTCCTTTTATGCAACATATAGTGAAACTTAGGTGTGATTTTAAGAGTAGTACCGGTTGAACTCAAAGGTGGAGCCAATCAACTTTAAACAACCATTAAAACTTCAAATACGAAAACATAAAAGATTTTCTACTAATATAACAGTATATACATATTCCTTCCTCGATGCTGCTTGAACGCGTTCACCATGATGCACAAAAAGACACGAGCAAAATCCGAACACGAACAGGCCGTGGTCCAGGAACACGCGCCCTGTTTTGCTAGCTCATCACGACTACGCGAATGTTAGAACATGCAACTGACGAACAGGTGTATCACAAAAACGAATTTGTTACTCCTTGCATGCCTCCAAATTTTGCAGATGGCCACACGTACGTCTGCCAATTTATATTCTATATGCATATCCTGTCGCCCTGACTTTTTCAGCATGACACTATTCTAATGCTTTAATCCAAGTGGTGCCAAACAGCCTTGCCTGCCTGCCTGTCCATCGAGCGAGCTTATCCTAATGACACAAGAAAATAAAAGAAATGAGAAAAGTTTAAAGGAAATGAAGAGAGAAAAGAAATGGAGAGTTGTTGGCGGGTAGAAACGGCGGCCAGCGACTTCCGGTAGAAACGGCGGCCAGCGACTTCCGGTAGAAACGGCGCTCTCCGTTTTGGAATCTTTCGCTGTTGCCGGGCTGCCGCTCTCGCTCGATCTCATTGACGCGCGGCGTCAGAACTCTGGACTGCTGCTGCTTCAGAGTTCAGAGAATTTGGGCTGTTAGTGGGAGAAGGTACAGAGCATACCTGTACATTTTCTTCACGAGTTCAGACATGATCGACCACATGTACGCGCGCGTACGTATTTATAAAGATCTGTAGCAAGAGCAATAAATTCGAATTCCATGGGCTCAACTCAAGAAGATCAGCGTACTCCGTATTCTGTCATGAACATGAATTTCCTGGGATGGATAGATGCACAAGTCGGCGTGGGGCCGTTTTCCCATGGTAGGCACCATAGACAGGGAGAAAAAACACGTCCTTGCCATGAATGATTGTTCGAGACTGGAGATGCATATAAATAAATTGGTAAAGTGTACGTTAAACAGGCCGCGCCAATTTTCCAACCGAGTTAAATGATGGGATCAGAGACAAATTCGTGCAAAAAGTTTGCAAGTGAAGATGCGTGTGATTGTTGACTGGGGATATCGCATTTCTGACTCCTTTTTCAAAGGGAAACAGCAGCTGCAATCTAGCAGGCAATTAAATAAATAAAGAGAATAATAAAGAGCAAAACATATAATTCAAACCGTCATAAGTGTCTACTCGAGTGTCAAAAGTAGTAATCCTGAAGGGAAATCTATACCTTCTATATAAACAAACCCCACTAAGCTTATTTTTCTCAAGGTCCCTCTTTGCGCGCCACGTCAGCGAATTTCAGTTACCCATACCCTGACCACACTAAGCACATTATTTTGACTTCGCCTCCTGCACTTCCCACTAGCCATCACGGCTGCATCACTCGTGCATCCACTCATGCATCCAAAATTGAAACGTCCCCACTAGGAAGGCCACTAGCCGTGTGTCCCGTGGCATAGCCCAGTCCAATCTCCTATAGAAATGAATCCTCTCCAACTACGGCAGATCGACGAGGTCCCTGTGATCCACTATGCAGGTCACTAATGTCGTCGCGCGTCAAGCGGCTGCATGCAGCTGTGGTCGATTGAGGGTCTGCGATAGGCTGAGATCATGCTCCTCTTCTTCTCCCCTGCCGGTGTGGCAGATCAACGGGATGTCGTCGCACGTCGAGCGGCTGCATGCAGTTGCGGCCGATTGAGGATCTGCGACGGGCTGAGATCATGCTCCTCTTCTTCTCCCCTGCCTGCGTGGAGGTGGAAATGGATGCCGTCCAGTCAATCCCGTCCGCATTCTCCGCGATGGCCCCTTTTCCTTTTCAGCTCACGCACAGGAGCAAGTTGCAAAGAAAAGATGCCTTCCAAACTTCCAATATATAATGTTATAGTAGTATTCAGTACAGACACATTATTTATTTTCAATGTCTTAACACTTATATATGCTTATTAGATGTCTACGTGGCGATCAACTATTGAGCATAAAGCAACAGAGATGCATTTTGCCATGATTAATATGTTTTAATTTTCTATTTGACTTTTGAGTTCTGATGATGGCGTTAGTTTTTCTTTTTCTATGAATACTCCTAAATATTCTCCACTTTGATGCAAATTCTGTGACAGAAGCATTCATCTCCTAATCCTTAGTGATTAATATTATAACCTAATTATATTAGTCCTCCATACCCGCAAAGAACGCGCGAATCCTTCTAGTTAAAGAATGATGCCGACTAAACAAAATATAAAATCAAAAGGGAAGAGAAAGAGAGAGACAGAGGCTCCCATGTCCCATGTGCCCCTCGAAATGATCAAATCGGCTTCACCTTTCACACAAAGCCATTCTAGTATCATAGCCGCCTTTGGACCATTGTGACCTAACAAACCATGCATCTCTCTGGTGTTGCACAAACCATGTATCTCTCTGGTGTTGCCATAGCCCATATCCTCACGATCACAAAGTCCAGTGAAGATGCAGTGTAGTGCAGGAAGATATGGCCATTTCGGCAAAGATTGATAGGTCATCTTGTGAAAGACACCCCAACCGTTTCTTCCTACAGCTAGTAGGAGTACTTCACATATACAGTCACGCTATTGTGGAAAATATACTCTCTACATTCCAATTTATAAGACGTTTGACTTTTTTAACACAAATTTTGACCGTTAAATCTTATTCAAAAATTTGTTCAAAATATTATTTCTTTTAACATGGCTTCCTTTATTAATAAAAGTTCTTCAATACTAACTTAAATTTAACTATTTTTGTACAAATTTTTGAATAAGACGAGTGATCAAACTTGGGGTTGAAAAAGTCAAACGTCTTATAAATTGGAATAGATTAAATAGGTTTTTTTTTTTTTTTTTTTTTTTTTTGTCTAAGAAGAAGAAAGCGAGCTCCCACCTCTATCCTCATGGGCTGTTCAGTTCTGGGCCGACTGCCTCCACTCCCCTGAGCCTTGCTGATAATTGGGCTTAATCTATTTATTTCTAGTTAAATTAAGTAATCCTAAAGCCCATGTTTGGGGATTGGGGTTACGGAAAAAGGGCCAAATCAAAGGACAAGGTGGTCAACTAGTTCAAAGTTAGCAAGTTGGTGGCCTTAGCATGAGCTTTGAGCTAGTGGTTTATGGAGATGTGTTTCGGTTCACCCAGCTAGATGGACATCCTTTTCTAAAAAAAAAAAAAAAGGCTAGATGGACATCTCAAATCGTTGTTTTTCTCGGATATGAATTTACCACTAGCTCACCATTTGTGGGATTGGGACTAGCTTTTCTGCGTATTCCAATTACTCAATTATTAGTTCCGTTGCTCTTTCCTTGGAAAAACATGAACACTATTTCTACTAGTCCCAACTCCCTGGTTCTGGTTGTATGACTCGCCATGGAAGACACTAATGGAGTGTTCAGAGGCCATTAGCTCAAAAACAATCTACGGTGCAACGGAAAGGAGCAATAGCTCACTTCGCTATGTGAGTAAATATGGAAATATATCTAGCCACCCCCGTCGGTAGCGAATTTGGGTGTCCATTTTCTTCTTAATGAAATATCAACCTAGTTCCTCCTAGTCCTAGGTTGGTATAGTTTTTTTTTTTTTAACAATCTTCGGCGCAATGTAGTTCAGTCTTAGGGTGCTATGAGCGATTGCCTTCTTTTCTATTCGGATTACCCCTTTTTTTTGTGTCATGATTTTGTTGCTCAAACGGTCAAACCTTCCATACAACACGTACTATATCAATTTTGATCAAACTTGTTACCACGGATTTGCTGATCAGCGTCTATACTTTTATTACTTTTATTATATACCACACACATGGACACACATGGGCTTTATTATTTTGAGATTATTCCACGTTGGCTGTCATTTTTTTTCTTTTTTTTTAATGGCCGTCAACTTTGGCAAAGAAGTGAACCGCTCTGGCTCATGCAGAGACTTCTTCTACGCTTCTCCTCTTCAAGCAAGGTCCAAAACGCACAAGAGCCAGCAAAACAACACAACACAAACACAGTGACCATTATTAAATTTAGTGAAATCAGCAATTTCCCTGTAAAATAGAAGACAGATGAACTAAATCGACTTTCTAAAGCCTGTTTGCATATTACCAAGTTTCTTCTAGAATAAAAGGGATATAACTGGCACCTCTTTTCATAGTTGCAAGAAAAGAATTACAGTGTCTCCAGCAAAGGAAAAATATGAAACAACACCCGCATTTTCATTTTTTCCAGTGAAATAGAATACTAAGAATTAGTTCGTAAGCCGGGTCCATGACGTGAATAACTAATTCTAACTGAAACTAAAACTCACCCAAAATTTTCGAGAGCAACCGAAATAGTAGCTATGATTGACTAGAGAAACCTCGGTACTTACCGGAACCGTGCCAGCGGCAGTAGTAGTTGCGTACCTAGATACACTACAAAGTATGCTCTGAAGAAGCAAATGGCAGAGACCGAGAACATGGGTGAAATGAAAAATCAACTTAGATAGGACTCACAATGTCACAAAAGAAGGGGAATGAGGTTTTGTAATCTGAGATGATCTAGGCCGAGTTTTGAGAGTGGGAGCATGTCGTGAGAAGTTCATGTTCGATGCTTTCCACACTTAACTTCTGGCATGTCAAGTAGAGATGCCGGCAGCAACCCAGCTGGGGATTGTGGAGACTGTTGTAACACTAGTCAAGGTGATATTGATGGAGAACTCCTACCGACTTTTTGCAATCAGTGGAATCATCACGAAGATGAAGCACCAGATGATCAATTAGTGTGTGCAAACCACATGACTGTAGTAAGGTATAGCTTTTAGCTACTTTCGGTTGTACTTTTCCTAGTGGACAGATGAAGGCTTTGTGTGACGTACCTCAAGGGATTGAGGTTTTGGTGATCAACAATTTGTGGCTTATTTGGTTAAACTTCGGTCTAGGGACTAAACTTTATTCCTAGGCTGTTTGGTTTAGATGACTAAAAGGGACTAAAGCTGACGACAAAAGACCACAATGATCCTATAAATGCCCCTAATCTTTGTCTAATGTGTCCAGATGGCAATAATGAGGGGCAACCCCTGGCAAAATGGGCTTTTATTCCCTTCTAGCCACCCCTTTTGAGACAAGATAACTAAACTCTTTGAGTCAGTTTTTAGTCATTTTGATTGGCTAAAAGGTGACTAAAAAGTACTAAGGTGGGGTGACTAAAGTTTAGTCGTCCCAAACCAAAAACCCTTATGAGTAATGAAAAGCACTCTAAGAAAAAACTTATCTAACTTGGATATGATATTTCAACACTTAAAAAATAGTCTTTATGTTTTAATAAAGTTAAAGTTATTCTAACCCTTTTTCCTACCTTGTCCTTGCCTCTCTTCTCACCACTCTATGTTTGCAAAATCTAGTGGACTAACTATTAGGAAAGGATCCATCAATATCATTTGTATTAGAAAAGGATCCATTAAGATCATTTGTTTATTAGGATAGGATTTATTTGGATCATCATAGCCTAGCTTTCTATTGTTTTAATATCTTCCTTGTACCACATGTTGGCTACGACTATATATATGACATACACCCAACACATTGGGTGCGTGTTAGAAAACATAACGAATAGACTCTAACCAAAGTGAGGAACACACCAAGCAAGTCTTGATGCCTAGGGGGTCTATTGCGTTTCTGTTCAGTAATAGAGAAGAATCCATATTCGAAAATCGTCCTCAACTTCAAGTTACTAGTTGGGAACAATGTAAATTTGGTTTGGCACTATTATTCTAATTCATGTAGCTCTCTGCCAATAATTTGGATTACTGACTAAGGGGATTGGTTGTATTTCCGTTAGGCAATAGTGAAGATGTCCATATTCGAAAACCGGGGGAATTTGTTACATTTCCGTTAGATAATAGTGAAGATGTTTGTATTTGTGTCATCTAAAGTCATCCCTTAGTTGTGTACATTTGGATTTGACTGTAGGGTCGGCATCTGCACCCCGGTGTCCTGTGCAGTGTAGAAGTTGGGAGCCCATTTCAAAAGTGGATGTAACCATGGAATGATTCGTTTCTAGTTAGGCATTGAAAAAAAAGAAGTTAGCAGAGGTTTGGATTACATTATTTCTTCACATTTTATCATTTTGTCCGATCGTATCAGCTGAATGTTGTTTTCGAGTTGTTTTTCTTTCTGTTTTCTAGGAGAGTAGAGAGTGATGATTTTTAACAACTAGAAAAGACCGAGAGAAGTGGTAGAGATAAGCTCTCTCATTGTCATAGCATAATATACATAGTTAATAATCCATATTATAGTTAGTGCGTCGCACAAATTGCATGAAATTAGAAACATAGCGCCAAACAATCACTTTAAATCAGAATCAGAGTGCCACACACATCCATGGAACTATAATCAAAGCACCAAAGGCCAAACAAATCACAATCGCACATAATTAGTTGTGAGAACATGGAAGTAGGAGGAGCACCGAGCACACATACATGAGAACACTATGCGCGAGCATACGACCTGGCGAGTAACAGGAGCTTGCTCTACGGAGTCAAGCCCATCTTGACGAACCCTAGGCAAGCTCTGGCAGAGGAGAGGGAGGACGGAGGAGGAGACACACGAGTGCAAGAGCGGTTTGAGTCAGGCGCAATGGGGGTTCTCGGGGTTGTTGTTGTGATTTAAGTGGTTGTTTGGATTGAAGCCTCGCCTTGGGGCTAGCGCCCAAGTAGGTCCATCCGACCCTGGGCTTAGGGCATGTACAACCCATAGACAACTCGTTGTCTCTATGATGATGTCACCCCACATATAGGCGGCTAAACAGACAACGCGTACAATGGATCATTTATTTGGTTGTCTGTTGATTCTTTAATAGTTGTACTTAGCCATGATCAAATGTAAATATGTTCATGTAGTACCATTATGTTGCTTGTTGATAATAAAGATTCAACATAAATATATTTATATATAATGAATAAAATAAAAAAATACAGTCAATAAAACATAAGACGACTGCACAAGGAAGCTTCACTGCCGTTTAACTTCCACGAGAAAGCAAAAGGGTCATCGATGATCACTGTGCTTGAAGCTCCAGTCCCAACTGGGTCGCCATTTTCACTCAGCCAGAGTGAAAATGGCCTAAATCTGCGCACTTGGTGACAGTCGGCCGCAACCGTAGTTTCTTGCGTCCCAAGGCCGCCTTTCGTGAGAGGCGACAGAGGCCCCTCAAGGATTGCAGCTGTAACAACTCCAGTTTTTCGGCGTAATAAATCTTGCATCTCATAAGCATTATCATCTCATAAGCATCATTTACATGTTTGTGGTAGAAAATTGTTTGAGTGCTTGTATGAAAATGCAAATAGGGTTTTCAAAGTTGTTGCTAGAAATCGTAATTGTGATGCTTTTCTCAAAATGGAGCTTTAACAAAGTTTATGCAGAAAATTATTTTGAGAAAACTTTGTTTTTACACCAATTCATGAAAATGCTTTTAAGGCTTTCAAAAAGGGCAAAACAGCAAGGAAAAATATCGGAAATTAATGTTTTTATAATTATTATTTGACCCAAAATCTCACTTTCAAATCTAAGCCGAATTAGCAAAAACTTCCAACATGAAAAGTATTCTACTCATCGAATGGAGAAACTTTCATGTTTGGAGTTTTTCCAAATTCGCTATATTTTTGGAGTTATTCGCGGTCAAACCTTCCCACCTCCGGACCCACCTGTCATCATCCATCTCCCTTCCCCTTCTCTGCATCGCGCGCAGGGGGACAGCAGGGCGCCGTCAGGCCGCCGCAGCGCTGCCCTGCTGGCCTCGCGCCGCCCGTCGGTGTCGCTCGCTCGCCGCCCGCCTCGCCTCTCGCTTCCGCCTCCGCTCGCTCTCCCACGATGCGCGCGCGCGCCGCACCGAGCCGCCGCGTTCGCGCCGACTTCGCCGCACGCCGCAAGCCGCTAAGCGGGACAGCCAAGAGCTACACGACGCACGTCATCGAGCACGCGGCCAAGCACTCGAGCACCCACACGCCGCCCGCCGCTATCGCCTCGCTTCCCCGCGCCCGAACCGAGCGCCATTGTCGCCTTCGCCGCGCGCCCGTGACTCCCCGGGTCCAAATTGGCCAAGCCAAGTGACCTTAAAAACCGACCGCCTCGCTCCACCACTCACTCGCCACCCCTCTCCGCTCCTTTTCCCCGCGCCAAGCAACCTCGCCGGCCGATTTCGTCGTCGCCGTCCGGAGCGGAACCGCCGCCACGCACAGTTTCCCCTGAGCCCTCTCGAGCTCCATTAGCGTCCCCATGAGCTTCGCCTAGCCCTCCTCCGTGCCGCGCGCGCGTTGAAAGCTCCGGTTTGGTTTTGGTAATTAA
Source organism: Themeda triandra (assembly GCA_018135685.1). Lineage (NCBI taxonomy): Eukaryota > Viridiplantae > Streptophyta > Magnoliopsida > Poales > Poaceae > Themeda > Themeda triandra. The sequence continues at coordinate 171,860 of JAENPR010001104.1, read as the reverse complement.
TGACACTCAACGTTGCTAATGCTTTGCTCTAAGTGTGGTTAGACACATAGCAACGTGACGGTGGATGATGGAGCATGGTGATCACGGTGATGAACATGAAGGATGTAAAGTGATCGAGCTCCGACGGAGGCCCATGGAGATCAAGGCGAAGGTATACTTGATAGGGCTTTCCGGTTTAGTGGTCGAGACACTTAGCGAGTGTGACCACATTTAGGATCGATAACCGACTATCAAGAGGGGTTTCCTGGTTCATTCGCGGTCCTAAGTGCCTCTAGTTGTGACTTTGCATGATGCATGAGAGGCTAACTAGAGAGCTAACACTTGTCGACGTGATCTTGAGAAGATACGCTAACTCCGATGCTTGAGAAGTGATCTACTCGTGGAGTTAGCACCTTGGACAAGTGGTTTGGAGATTGGATCGACGACGGCGCGACATCAAAGATCAAATGAGAAGGTGACAAGTCACAGGGCGCCGACGCGGCGCGACGGACGTTGGCTGGCGGGCGGACGCGTCCCGGCGCGCATCAAGTCGGTGCACGACGGTGGCCGGACACGACAGGCGTGCGCCGGACGCGGCTGTGGCGCGTCCGGCGGTTCCCCGGACGCGCACCAGAAACTTTCTGGCTGGGCGCGTTCTCGCGTGGCTCGCCCGTCGGACGCTCGGCGGACGCGCGCGGCGGACGCTGGTGGATCACTGTGCAGCGTCCGGCGCTTGGTGACGTGGCCACTTTAAACTCCAACGGTCGGCTGACGACGGCGCGGCAGAGAGCGGCGGACGCGTCCGCCGGCTTAGCGCCGGACGCGTCCGGCGCATTGTGAAGCGCCAGCCCGAGGGCAACGGCTCTATTTCGACCTTGGGTCTATAAATAGAGGGTTGGCCGGCTTGGGGAGTCTCTTCTCGCCACTTCTACACACTTGAGCATACTTTGAGCAAGAGAGACACTCCTCCACTCATCTCTTTGATTCCTTTGCTAATCTTGAGAGAGATTTGAGTGAGAACAAGTGATTTGCATTGAGAGTTGCATCTAGAGGCACTTGTTCATCGAGTGAGCTGCGGATTCTTGTTACTCTTCGGTGATTCCCGTCACCGTAGACGGTTTGGAGCAGCGGGTGGTGGTTGAGCTCGACTTGGTGATTGTTCGAGGCCACACCGGGTTCTTGTGAGGGGTTCTTGATCTTTCCCCGGGAGTTCGCGAAAGGATACTCTAGTGGATTGCTCGTGGCTTGTGGATCCTTGTCTTGTGTGGAGATTGTGGCTCCCCATTGGGGTCTTTGGCACCGAGCCAATTGAGCGGGCAACTCACCAAGCAAGTGCATCGCCACAACGAGGACTAGCTTGCCGGGAAGCAAGTGAACCTCGGTAAAAATCATTGTGTTGATTTGTGATTGCCGAGGCTTCGACCTCCATTGTGATTGTGCTTGAGCATCTCTAGGTGATTGGCTTCTACACCGGTGATTGGCTATCTTCTACTCTTCGCGGCGGTATAACCTTCCATCCTCTCTTTACTTACCGCTTTAGTAGAATTGCTTGTTGTGGTCGGCCGGGAACCACTCATTGTGTGGCTTAAATCCCGTGGGTAGAATTGCTTGGTTGGTTTCGGTGAATCGACATTGTGTAGTTTGATCACCGTTGTTGTGTGTGCAATTGAATTGAGTAGCCTTGCTTGCTAGGACGGCTTGCATAGAATAGTCGAAGCATTTGCTTTGCACATTTGCCTCCTTGCTATCTAATTGGGTTGTCTAGTATTCTTGCTAGAAATTTTATTAGGCTATTCACCCCCCCCCCCTCTAGCCATTGTGACCTTTCACGTGGTATCGGAGCCGGGCACCGTTTGTTTGTGTTGGATTAACATCCTACGGTGAAGCAATGGCGTTGGTTATGCATATCAACAACACCAAGAAGGCACCATCATTTCGAGGTGATGACTATGCCAAGTGGAAGCTCAAGATGAAGAGTCATCTCAAGTCAATCAACCTTGAGGTGTGGAAAGTGGTGGAGACAAAGTTTGAGCTTGTTGAGGGTGCGGTGCCAACACCGGCCGAAGAGAAGAAGCAACAAGCAAATGACATTGCCGTGAGTGCTTTGCATGAGGCGCTTGATGATAAAGCTTTTGAGCTCATCAAGAACCTTGAGGTGGCTCATGACATTTGGAAGAAGCTAGAAGAAGCTTATGAGGGCACCGAAAGTGTCAAGACCGCAAGAGCCTACATGTTGCAAGAGAAGTTTGCAAGCTTCTCAATGAAGGAGGATGAGAGTGTGCCGGAGATGTTCCATAGGCTCCAAGTCATCGTCAATGAGCTCAAGGGACTTGGGGAAGAAATCAAGGACTCTCAATTCTCCACCAAGTTCATGAGATGTCTTCCCAAGAGATTTGACATGTTGAAGACCGTCATGGTGAAGACAACCATGAAGGAGAAGCCAACTCCCAACCAAGTTCTTCAAGAGATTATGGCCGATGATGAGTTTAGAGAAGATCATGAGAAGAAAGAGTTGGTGAAGAAGAAGAAGAAGGAGAATGAGAAGAAGGATGATGACAAGAAGAGTGTGGCATTCAAGGCCACATCATCCAAGAGCAAGGGCAAGAAGAAGAAGGAAGAGTCTTCAAGTGAAGATGAGCCATGCTCTAGCTCAAGTGGGCAAGAAGAAGAAGTGAGTGAACAAATGGCACTCCTTGTGAAGAGAATGGGGAAGCTCATGAAGAAGGGATACCGGTCCAAGGGCAAGAGAAGCTCATCCAAGTCTAGTGACCGTCCCATGAAGTACTTCCGGTGCAATAGCAAGGATCATCTCATTGCCAAGTGCCCATATGCAAGTGATGATGAAGATGCCATGAGGAAGGAGAGGAAGAAGCAAGAGAAGAAGAAGGAGGAGAAAGACTCCTCCCATCACAAGAAGAAGGGTGAATCTCATGTGGCAACTTGGGAGAGTGATTCATCTTCCTTAAGTGATGATGATGATGATTCCAAGAAGAAGAAGAAGAAGGGGCACGCAAGCATTGCCATTCAAGAGAAGCTTTCTCTATTTGGTGCTCCATCGTCTTGCTTCATGGCCAAGGCCACTAAGGTAAAACCTCCACCCGATAGTGATGATGAGAGTGATGATGATGATGACACCACAAAAGAAGAACTATGGGTCATGCTTGAGGATTGCAAAGGTGCTTTCAATGACTCTAGGAAAGAATGTAGGGGCTTGCGCAAGGATAAACAAAACCTTGAGCAAGAACTTATGGAGTTGAGGGCTTCTTATGAGAGTCTAAAGGTAGACCATAAGAAGCTAGAGATTGCTCACTCTAAGCTTGAAAAAGCTCATTCTTCTCTAGGTGAGAAGCAAGAGAAAGTGCAACCACAAGTGGTGAACATAGAAAAGAAAAATGTGTCCACATCATGTGATTCACTTGATGACTCATTTGTTGTTGCATCACTTGGCCCTTCATGCTCTTATGCCTCTACATCATCTAGTAGTGTTGGTCATGCATGTGATTCTACACTAGTAGTTGAGAATGAGTGTCTTAAGAAGGAAGTCAAGGAGCTCAATCACACCTTGGCTAAGGCTTATGGTGGTGAGGACCGCTTGCTTATGTGCTTGGGTAGCCAAAGAGCTTCTCTCTACAAAGAGGGATTGGGCTATACCCCCAAGAAAGGCAAGGCCGCTTTTGCTCCTCACAAGACTAGTTTTGTGAAGAACAATGGTAGCTATTGCAAGAGTTGCAAGCAAGTTGGTCATCTAGAGCATGCATGCAAGAACAAGAACACTAGTGCCTCCTCTTACAAGTTGAGTGCTTCTTACATGCTTGTTAAGAGTGAGAGTGGTGTGAGTGCTAGATTCATTGGCACACCATGGATGAGCTCAAAGAAGAAAGCTATTTGGGTGCCAAAGACTCTAGTGACTAACCTTCAAGGACCCAAGCAAAAATGGGTACCTAAAGCTTGATGTCTTCTTGTAGGTTAATTACAAAGCCGGAGGAGGCATTGGGTGCTTGATAGTGGTGCATCAAATCATATGACCGGTGAAGATAGTATGTTCAAGTCACTTGACAAGAATGACAATGGTGGATTCAACTCCATCACATTTGGTGACAATAGCAAGGGTGATGTCATGGGGCTTGGAAAGGTTGCAATTTCCAATGACAAGTATCTCTCCAATGTGTTGCTAGTTGATACTTTGAACTTCAATCTTTTGTCGGTGGCACAATTGTGTGATCTTGGCTACAAGTGCATATTTGACGACAAGCATGTTGAGGTGGTGAGCAAGGATCAAGCAAATATCATCTTCAAGGGATTTAGGCATGGAAGCTTGTACTTGGTGGATTTCAATGCTAGTGAAGCTCAACTTTCATCATGTTTGATTGGCAAGTCAAGCAAGGGATGGCTATGGCATAGGCGCCTTGGACATGTTGGTATGAAGCAATTGAACAAGTTGGTGAAGCATGATCTAGTGAGAGGCTTGAATGATGTCACATTTGAGAAGGATAGACCTTGTAGTACATGTCAAGCCGGTAAGCAACATGGGAACTCACATCCCAAGAAGAATGAGATGTCAACTTCAAGAGCGTTTGAGTTGTTGCATATGGACTTGTTTGGCCCAACTCACTACACATCAATTGGGGGCAACAAGTATGGTTTTGTGATTGTGGATGATTACACAAGATACACTTGGGTGTTCTTCCTCTATGACAAAAGTGAAGTCTATGATCTATTCAAGTCATTTGTCAAGAGGGTGCAAAATGAGTTTGACACTACCATCAAGAAGATAAGAAGTGACAATGGGAGTGAATTCAATAACACAAGAGTTGAAGAGTTGTGTGATGAGCTTGGAATTGTGCATCAATTCTCACCAACCTACACTCCCCAATCCAATGGTGTAGTTGAGAGGAAGAATAGGACCTTGATTGAGATGGCAAGAACTATGCTACTTGAGTACAATGTGAGTGAGAAGTTTTGGAGTGATGCTATCAACACGGCTTGCTACTATAGCAACCGCCTCTATTGCCATGGGAAGTTAGAGAAGACTCCATATGAAATCTTGAATGGAAGGAAGCCCAATATTGCTTACTTCCGGGTCTTTGGTTGCAAGTGCTACATACTCAAGAAGGGGCAAAGACTTGGCAAGTTTGACAAGAGATGTGATGAGGATTTCTTCTTGGCTACTCTACTTCTAGCAAGGCTTATAGAGTATGGAACTTGGCTAGTGGGCTAGTTGAAGAGGTTCATGATGTTGAATTTGATGAAACCCAAGGCTCTCAAGTTGGAGATCAAAATCAAGAAGATGTGGGTGGAGGTCAATTGAGCAATGCAATGAGACACATGGACATTGGTGACATTAGGCCGAGGCAAGTGGATGATGGTGATGAGGTGCCGTGCCAACTCAAGTAGTGATTGATGATTCCAATAAGGCAAGCACAAGTGGTACTCAACATGAAGATCAAGATCAAGGTCAAGCAAGCAATGCAAATGAGCTAGTTCTTCAACCTTCCAACATTGCAAGAGATCATCCTCTAGATCATATAATTGGTGATATTCAAAGAGGTGTGCAAACAAGATCAAGATTGGCTAGCATATGTGAGCACTACTCCTTTGTATCATTCATTGAGCCAACCAAGATTGATGAGGCATTGAAGGATCCGGATTGGATAAATGCCATGCATGAGGAATTGAACAACTTCACTAGAAACGAAGTTTGGGAGCTTGTTGAGAGGCCAAAGAAACACAATGTGATTGGAACTAAGTGGGTCTTCAAGAACAAGCAAGATCAAGATGGCTTAGTGGTGAGGAACAAAGCAAGACTAGTGGCACAAGGTTACACACAAGTTGAGGGTCTTGACTTTGGAGAAACATATGCACCGGTGGCAAGATTGGAGGCAATTAGAATCTTATTAGCCTATGCTTGTGCTCACAACATCAAGCTCTATCAAATGGATGTGAAGAGTGCATTTCTCAATGGCTTCATCAATGAGGAAGTGTATGTTGCACAACCTCCCGGTTTTGAAGATGACAAGAAGCCCAACCACGTTTACAAGCTCAAGAAGGCTTTGTATGGATTGAAGCAAGCTCCAAGGGCATGGTATGAAAGATTAAGGGACTTTCTCATATCCAAAGGCTTCAAGATGGGAAAAGTTGACACTACTCTCTTCACCAAGAAGATAGAAGATGATTTGTTTGTGTTGCAAATCTATGTGGATGATATCATCTTTGGATCAACAAATCAATTCTTTTGTGAAGAGTTTGCTAAGATGATGGCTAGTGAGTTTGAGATGTCAATGCTTGGAGAGTTGAGCTACTTCCTTGGTCTTCAAATCAAGCAAATGAAGAATGGCACCTTTGTGAGTCAAGGCAAGTACATCAAGGACATGATCAAGAAGTTTGGGTTGCAAGATGCTAAGGCCATTAGTACACCTATGGGAACCAATGGTGGCTTGGACATTGATGATAGTGGCAAGATGATTGAGCAAAAGTTATATAGATCAATGATTGGAAGCTTACTATATGTGACCGCTTTAAGGCCGGATGTCATGTTTAGTGTATGCATGTGTGCAAGATTTCAAGCTTCTCCAAGAGAGAGTCACTTGACGGCAACCAAGAGGGTGTTGATATACTTGAAGGGTACTCAAGATATTGGTCTATGGTATCCCAAGGGGTCAAGCTTTGAGTTGATTGGATACTCCGACTCCGACTATGCCGGTTGCAAGATTGATAGGAAGAGCACAAGTGGAACATGCCAAGTGCTAGGAAGATCTCTTGTGTCATGGTCTTCAAAGAAGCAAAATAGTGTGGCACTTTCCACCGCCGAAGCCGAATATATTAGTGCGGGGAATTGTTGTGCACAATTGCTATGGATGAAAGCCACCTTGAAGGACTATGGGATCAAGTTCAAGCATGTGCCTTTGTTTTGTGACAATGAAAGTGCAATCAAGATGACAAACAATCCGGTTCAACATTCAAGAACCAAGCACATTGATGTGAGGCACCACTTCATTAGAGATCATCAACAAAAGGGTGATATTAGCATTGAAAGCATTGGCACCGAAGATCAACTAGCCGACATATTCACCAAGCCTCTTGATGAGAAAAGATATTGCAAGTTGAGGAATGAGTTGAACATACTTAGCTTCTCCAACATGGATTGATGCACCCCATATATGACATGCCTCTCCTCCAACATAGCAAGGTAAAGTTGGTTGTTGCATTTCATGCATCCTTTGCTAGTTGTGTAGACATGTATACATGTGCATCTTGCTAGGCTCATTCATTGCAAATCAAATGAATTTGAAGGATATATGGCACCACTATTGTTTCTATGCTTGATTTGATCTAGTGGTGGCATATGACTTGTTTGTGAGCTTGTAAACCTAGTGTTGAATCTTTAGCACTTGCTCATGATGTGTATCTCAACATGGTCAAAGATAACCCTTATTCTTATGAGGTGTGAAGAAGCTTGCCCTTGGTTCAAACCGAGATACATTTTCTAGGCATGTGGTTTAGATTTGGCCATAGTTGATTGACTTGTTTCTCTCATCTTATGCACCCTTCTTGGTCATTGATGACAAAGGGGGAGAAGAAAGTATACACCTAGGGGGAGAAGTTTACACCTAGGGGAGAAATAAGTCACAAAGAGCAATGGAAGGGGATCAATTTTTATGATATGACCCAACCATGAGCACACAAATAGGGGGAGCAAGCTCATAGACTATTTGTTGCATATTGTGTGTGCATTCATGATGATATGGAACATTGCAAGCTAAATTCAATATTCATGCTTGTTTGGTGTATTGCTAGTATAGAACTTGATTGATGAAATGAAGTACTAGCATGCTTAGGTGGTCTCTAGACATAGAGTTTCTCTTGTCCAAGTACCTTGCTTATAATGTGATCTCATGAGGTATCTTGAGTTTTGATGGATGTCTAGATTCCCATGGTGCTAAGGAAGGTTTATTATCGCACTCCGATTGGTATCACGCTTCAAAGGTCAATTCTATAAACCTTAGTACCATTTTGGTTGTGGTAACTCTCACAAAAGTTTCATCTATGCATGTGTGCTTGTAAATCGACCAAACATTTGATGCACATATGTAGGGGGAGCTACCACTAACAAAACCAGAATTGAAATGCTTGTTCAATCCAAGATTCATGATCAAAATGTCTTGGGCAAGCAATTCAATTTCATTTTGAATTCAATTTCCATATCTTTGTGAGTTTGTCGAGGGGTTGTCATCAATTACCAAAAAGGGGGAGATTGAAAGCTCCGGTTTGGTTTTGGTAATTAATGACACTCAACGTTGCTAATGCTTTGCTCTAAGTGTGGTTAGACACATAGCAACGTGACGGATGATGGAGCATGGTGATCACGGTGATGAACATGAAGGATGTAAAGTGATCGAGCTCCGACGGAGGCCCATGGAGATCAAGGCGAAGGTATACTTGATAGGGCTTTCCGGTTTAGTGGTCGAGACACTTAGCGAGTGTGACCACATTTAGGATCGATAACCGACTATCAAGAGGGGTTTCCTCGGTTCATTCGCGGTCCTAAGTGCCTCTAGTTGTGACTTTGCATGATGCATGAGAGGCTAACTAGAGAGCTAACACTTGTCGACGTGATCTTGAGAAGATACGCTAACTCCGATGCTTGAGAAGTGATCTACTCTGTGGAGTTAGCACCTTGGACAAGTGGTTTGGAGATTGGATCGACGACGGCGCGACATCAAAGATCAAATGAGAAGGTGACAAGTCACAGGGCCCCAGACGCGGGCGGCGGACGCAGGGCCCGGGGCCGGGACGCGTCCGGCGCGCGTGCGAAATCGGTGCACGACGGGTGGCCGGACACGCCGTGCGGGACGGACGCGGGCCGTGGCGCGTCCGGCGGTTCCCGGACGCGCACACGAAACTTTTCGGGCGGGCGCGTTCTCGCGTGGCTCGCCCGTCGGACGCTCGGGCGGACGGCGCGGCGGACGCCGGGTGGATCACCGTGCGGCGTCCGGCGCTTGGTGACGTGGCCACTTTAAACTCCAACGGTCGGGCGACGACGGCGCGAGGGAGAGCGGCGGACGCGTCCGCCCGGTAGCGCGGGACGCGTCCGGCGCATTGTGAAGCGCCAGCCCGAGGGCAACGGCTCTATTTCGACCTTGGGTCTATAAATAGAGGGTTGGCCGGCTTGGGGAGTCTCTTCTCGCCACTTCTACACACTTGAGCATACTTTGAGCAAGAGAGACACTCCTCCACTCATCTCTTTGATTCCTTTGCTAATCTTGAGAGATTTGAGTGAGAACAAGTGATTTGCATTGAGAGTTGCATCTAGAGGCACTTGTTCATCGAGTGAGCTGCGGATTCTTGTTACTCTTCGGTGATTCCCGTCACCGTAGACGGTTTGGAGCGGCGGGTGGTGGTTGAGCTCGACTTGGTGATTGTTCGAGGCCACACCGGGTTCTTGTGAGGGGTTCTTGATCCTTCCCCGCGAGTTCGCGAAAGGATACTCTAGTGGATTGCTCGTGGCTTGTGGATCCTTGTCTTGTGTGGAGATTGCGGCTCCCCATTGGGGTCTTTGGCACCGAGCCAATTGAGCGGGCAACTCACCAAGCAAGTGCATCGCCACAACGAGGACTAGCTTGCCGGGAAGCAAGTGAACCTCGGTAAAAATCATTGTGTTGATTTGTGATTGCCGAGGCTTCGACCTCCATTGTGATTGTGCTTGAGCATCTCTAGGTGATTGGCTTCTACACCGGTGATTGGCTATCTTCTACTCTTCGCGGCGGTATAACCTTCCATCCTCTCTTTACTTACCGCTTAGTAGAATTGCTTGTTGTGGTCGGTCGGGAACCACTCATTGTGTAGCTTAAATCCCGTGGGTAGAATTGCTTGGTTGGTTTCGGTGAATCGACATTGTGTAGTTTGATCACCGTTGTTGTGTGTGCGCTTGAATTGAGTAGCCTTGCTTGCTAGGACGGCTTGCATAGAATAGTCGAAGCATTTGCTTTGCACATTTGCCGCCTTGCTATCTAATTGGGTTGTCTAGTATTCTTGCTAGAAATTTTATTAGGCTATTCACCCCCCTCTAGCCATTGTGACCTTTCACGCGTCCGCCCGCCCTCCGCGCCGCCGGAGGCGCTGCCCATCGGAGCAGTCCGCCGCCGAGCCGCGGGCTCGCGTGCTGGTGCCGCCACAGGCCACCGCGAGCGAAGCCGAGACCACCTACGGGTGCGCCGTGGTCCCCTCGTGCTCCGCCGCCTCTCGGTGCCCGCCGGAGAGCCGCCAAGCCGCCGGCGCGGCGAGCTCAGGGAGCTCCCCTGAGCGTCCCGAAGCAAGGACCACGAGACTAGAATTTGAGATAGGTGAGGGTTGTCAGTGCAAGGTTGCCAGACACATAGGTTTTCATTTCTTTGCTCGCGTAATATCTCGAAAACTTAGGGGTCTTTCTGCAAAAGTACTACCATCAGTGTCTATGACGTGTAGGTCCCGATGACGTCATCGCTGACGTCATTGCTGACGTCAGCATGGCTTTGGTCTGGTGTATGACACGCGGGACCCACGATGACGTCATGCTGACGTCATCAGTCCCAGATCTAGGTACAGTCGCTGGGTGTACCTAGCGGTAGAGCGCCTCTGGGTACTGTTTCGGGTGCGCGTAGCATTTAGGGTTCCAGATTTTAAAAGAAAAGGGTTTTCCAGATTTCCTTAAAATGCTTGTGAAATTTATACAGGGAGTTTTAGAGCTCCGATTTGAGTGAAACCAATTTTGCTGGCTTCCTTGTGATGAGTAGTATCTGTTAAAAATATTAGATGGCATGTTTGAGATACTTTTATATTGAGCTTAGAATTAATTATTGAATTGCTTGCTAACTTAGAAAATGCTTAATAAATAGAATATTGCTCAGAAAAATATGGTTCTTGTTTTGTTGGTCTTTTTGTGTGATTCTTTACCCATGGTAAATTTATCATGTGCATGTTGTATGTAAAATTATGAAGTTGTAGTTCAAGTGGGATTCTAGGGCTATTCTTAGAATAATTCAAAAAGGCTTTTTGTTGAACTAGTTTTGGGTTGATAATTTTTGTAGGCTTCTTATATGACATGAGGTAGCCTTGATGTAGTGGAACCTGAGGTTTGGTATACTTCATAGTACAAAGTATTTTTAGGTTCCCCGTTATGTGCTTTGCTTGTCGTTTTTGTGTAGGATAGCATACTGCTCAAAATGAGGTGAAATTTGGATGGTAGGCTAGATTTGTTATTTTTTTATGGACTGTAATTTTTGTAGGATTTTAGGAGTAGCCAGTCATGGTGCTCCTGTTCAACTCTTGGATGTTCAACTTAGGGGTTAAGTCCATTGATGCTAGGCTAATCTAATGATAAGTTGGGTTTCTGGTTTACTTGTATAAAGATGATAGTTAGTGTGTTAGCTTGTCCATCTACTGTTAAAGTTTCATGGTCATTGCATGAATGGTTTAGGAGTTATGGGTGTGACAAGATGGTCACCAGGGCTGTTAGTGGCTGTTTTGCCGAATCAGTCCGATGTTCTGTGTTTTAGGTGTAGTTACCCTGAGAATCAGTTTGTGATGTCTTCATATGTTTGATGGAGAATTTCATAAGCTTTCCAGAATGTCTTCATTCATATCCATAGGATCTATAGTTATTTATTTATGATTTATTGACTGATCTGTTAGTTATATGGTTAGGACTAGTATTGATGCTTGAATAAGTGATGTTGTGTGCTAGGCTTATTGTCAAGTGTTCAAGGTGATTAGTGGTATGATGGGTGGTTAAGTAGTATACTAGGATGAGTAGATTAGGATGAATTGGTTAGGATGATTATGCTTGAGTGTAGCCTCTTTGGCCTTACTGACTTGTTTGCTGGTGATAGTGGAAAGGGATGTCGTACTAGGATTACATTGTTGTAGTAGAAAACGTAGTAGATGACATGTGCTTATGGTACACGTTTGTTGACGCAAAATGTGACCACCCTGCGTCTCACACACAGCAAGCCGGAAAGCCTAGCTTCAATCGGGTGCCCGGGCGTCTGAATCCGGTGGCGTGCCGATCGATTTGACCTCGGAAATCGACAAGGGATAAAACGGTAAGATCATAACCGGAACGTCTTTAGGGTGAGACCAGACAGTTCCATCTTTACGGCCCTGAAGCCACTTACGACGACACATAGCTATGGAAGCTATCTCGCCAACAGATGCGCTTCATTCGGCTAAAGTAACATAACGATGTAAACAAACAAACTAGCCGAATACGTAAATGAAGACATGTTTGAACAAGATTAGATCATTAAAGCATATCAAACTACATCTCATGTTTAAAGCATCATCAAGCACTAAAAATTAAGAATAAGTAACTTATAAATATAAATCTACTAAACAACACATGCATAGGCTACTCCAACTAGTCTACGCGCACGTCTAGCCTTCATAAACCCGTCGAGCATAAACCCAAGCAAGCTAATCCACCGCATGATACCACTCACTATGAATTTACACCATTCCTTGCTACTAGATCAATCCACCGCATGATACAATCTAGCAATAAAGAGCTAAAAGCATATAATTATCTAACAGATCTATAGATACTTGCTACATGTATAAGCATAACCGTATCGGCAAGATTGCCGAATCGGGGTCCATGAAGAAGGAACAAACAAGCAACATGTAAAAGGAGCCTATCGATTAAACCGATCTCTAGTCCACCGGATGACTAGCTCTAGAGTAACCCAAAGACCCGCATCACCGCACGGTACCCGGTCCCGTCAAGGCTTATCTACATATAACGTGAATGAACCCGCAACATGTAACAATCTAGATCGATCTAATTCGGCTATATGAGCTTGATCTACTCGATATTGAATAAGCATGAAAGGAACGATCAACAAGCCGAAAGAGTATCAATCTAGATTGGGCAAAAGAGTGTTGCAAATAATTAAACATTAAATAAAGCATGCAACACGTGATAACTTAATGAATCTATTAGATCTTGCCAAATCTAAAAGAGCCGATAACTATCTTTACTCATGTCTTAATCCGCCGCACGATACAAGGCACAAGCAAAAACTTCCCATCATTAAGCTTAAATCCGCCGCACGATACTAAGCAAAACGGATGAGACTACTTGCATCACATCTAAATCCGCCGCACGATACTAGACATGATAGCAAGGTTGCCGGGACTTACGGAGGTCGACGGATCGATTGGCCCTCTCGAAGAACTCGACGACACGACTAAAGGACTCGAAGGGTGGCACGTAGCCGGTTGTATTGATTTGGTTGTGAACATGTTACAATGTGCCGTACCCTCTTCTTATATAGGTAAAGGGCGTACGGTCTTTGGCATAAAAAAGATCACATAACTATCCTGAAAGCTAATAATGCAATATACTTTGATTCCTAATTTATTCTGGCCACACGTACACCTGAGTCCGTCTTCATCACGTCTTCTAATTCTGGTAACCAAGCCGGCGCATGTGTACTTCGTCACGACGCCACCTACGTCATATGTGGCTTTGGAGTCCAAGGCTTGGTCAATCTTCGTATGTATTGCATGCTACTCCATCTCCAGCGCCAGGCATATGAGGCACACGTGCCATATATACGTATACCATCTCGCTTGTCTGCCAGGCTAAATAACTCCACTTCCTTCCTTACTTAGCCTTTGGCATAATACGTATATTTATGCATGTGTTTTCCTTTGTTGAGTTTATCTCTGATGACTTGCCCGAGCTAACCAATTTTCCTTTTGGTCATTCATGGACTCATGGCTCGAAACTTCACGTCCCCATCCTGAGATATCTCTTGATTTCAGTAATGGCGGCCAAATATGCTAGTTGGCATGGGTCTCCTCAATAGCCAATTTCCAATTGCCGATATCATGAGCCAGGTGACCGCATATACTGCATATATCTCCTTTGCCTGAGCTTGCTGGCAATCATCAAATGTCTCATATTTTCTCAGAATATCTCCTTGTCAATGATATTTCTCGGCTGTCCAAATTTTGGTGTCAACACAGGCCCCCCTAGTTCGGAGTATGAATCTCATGCTTCGAACTATTTTAATCTGGTGGTCTTCTTCATAGAGCCGAGAAACCCATTGGCAGCAATAACTTGTTTTCTCTGTATTTCCACAACCTCATATGAAAACCCTGTAAAACAATAAATCTCCAATACATGTGGAAATAGGTCAGTAGCAAATGCATATGTGTATAAACATTATAGTTCTTTCTATTTGTCGTTGATCGGAGATGCTGCAATGCCGACTACATCTCAAGAGTATCGGGTTTATAATTAAGATTTCTATCAAATCGAATAAAATGGTACTGTACTCATCCATCTATCCCTTCAACCATGGGGCTTACAATTCTCACTAAGTTCTCAGCATTTACAAACCGAATGCCTATAGAACCGCTTATCTTTCATTCTTCAACTTTCATTCCGGAGTTTTATTTTGTTATGCCTCGGTTTTGGCGGACACGTGTCCGTCGTTTTTATTTCCGGGCTTTTATTCAGGCGGGCATCGGAGTACCCATTGTTTTATTTGGCGGACACACGTCCGTCTTTTTTCCCAATTTTAGAAAAAATGCATCACATAATATTGCAAAGCCAAAGACCGGACCATAAGGAGATACAAGTCATATACTTAGATCAAGAGGTTATTAGTGATTTATTTTCTTATACATATCATTTCCTTTAATCATCTTAGAGCTTTGAGGCTATTAGGGCCTTTGGCCTCTTTTATTTGTTTGTTTTTGTTTATTAGAACTCGTTACGCGGGCACATGTCCGTCGTTTTTATTTCGAGTTTTTTTCTTCTTTTTTTTAGCATAGCCTCATATCTCTAATCAAAAAGAAAATGCACATACAAGATATTTAATGAATCTTGATCTTGGGTGTATGACTATAATCTACACTAGTGGTCACAACAATTTGACAAAGCTCAATATGACAAAGTTAAATTTTTATTTATTTTTTAGTTAGAAATTCTCCAGTTTCAAGTATCTTAGAACAATGTCATAGCAAATTCCATCTCTATTCTTATTCTATAACCACCTTTAAACAAAGTTCAAACTTTATGCACCCACAGGCTTCAAAGACTTCGAGACAAATTTTATAACCACTAAACTCAAATCTTAGAGAAATTAAAGTTATAAACTAGACACGGATGAAACATAAAACAGAGCATCTATTCATCACTTCAACAATGGATAAACTAAGATATTTATATCACATATTTATAGAGCGAAATCAAAACTTAGAAACCCTTGAAAAAGTGAAGGTAGAATTGCACAAACCATCGTTGAAGATGAAGGAGATAATGGAAGTCATCCGCATCGTCCGTCCTTGTGATGAATCGCTCGATGTTGTGCAATGTGCGTGCTTGGCAAGTCCAGGCCCCCGGCATGGCTGATCTTTGAGCTTAAGATACCAAGCGTGTTCACTTCAAAAATATTTTTCGTCATTGGCTTCTCATATCCGCATGTACGCTCTTTCATTATGGGCCGATAAAGATGTTGATGACTCCTCAAAATCGGCCGTTGCAATCCGAGATTTGAACTGGATTTTGATGCCGGTGACTTTCGATATTTATCTTTTCTCTCCATTGCTTGCTTGTATTCTCCCGTATACACGCTAATTCCCGTAACACAATCTTTAATTGTCTTGCATGATATGATTTAGCGATTGGAATAAGGCAAGCTAAATAAATGCAATTGGTCTTGGGGCCTTGGTATGTCCAACCGGTCGAGCCAAGAACAACTCGGCCATCCAAATAGGTGTTGCATTCATCTTGATGTGTTATGGAATATAAGTCGACCACTAGCAACAGTCTCTTCTGGTTGAGCTTCCGATTGGATCCAATCGGCTTGGTGCGAGACGTGCTCGTGAACAAGTTCTCCCCGTGTACATACTGAATACTCATACATCCCGCAACACTCGACCTTGGTATAATACTTCTTGCGTCATGGGAGGTTGATGGAGTCGGCGGCTATGTAGAAATAGAATACTATCCGGTCCCGTATTTTTGCTTGCTATTACCGAATCCGTGCAAAAATCCTTTTTCTCAAAATTCTTTCTTGATTTCTAATCCACTATTTCTCCCGGAGGTCATTACTTGATTTTCTGACTCCATCGGCTTTATCTAGCCGATCAATTGTAGTCATATGCATGTCCGTATCCTTTTGGAGTTCCCTTGTACCGGACATATTCCAAAGATATGCACGCTTAATGGACATGGCTTCCTTCTCGCCATTATGTGTTTCCCAATGGACTCGAAGATGCTTGTAAGCTATTTTCTGTTCATACCAAAATTGCATTGTGTACACACCGATTCCAAACTCCCGAATTATCACGACGAAGCCGACGTTGAATGTCTTTGCGAGAGGACGGAGATGAGCTCGGCGGTGCACGATGCGTGTGCGATGTGTTCGGGCTCCCGAGCGTTGTTGATGCGAAGCTTTGAGGCACCAAGCGTGTTCTTCTCATTGATCTCCTCAAGACTTTGTTTCCTTTATCTTGCCCGCATCTAGTATATCGTGATCAATGAGCCAACATCTTCTCTCAACCGAATAGTGAATTTTTCAAATAGCCGATCTGCACTTTTCTACCATTGATATCGGCTATCTTGATGTACTCATCAGCTCTACCATGCCGGGGGATCTTTATCAACGCCTCCTCAATGTCCTTGATTGACCCCCGTATATATGATCCTGGAGCCAATTCTATTCTTGAGCGCTTGATCAATCTCTCGACGCTACTTGTTGTTGGTGTTGATCGTCTTGGTTCTTAACTATCCCATAAGATACCATTGGCTAACGTTTCATTAGTCTATACGTTTCCACTTAAGTCCATCGGCTTTTGACTAGCCGATTAACTAAACCTCTTCCAACAGCCGATGTACTTGATTAGTCGATGTAAGCCGGGCATGTCTTGGCATGTGTTTGTTTCAATCGTGGAGGTGGACGGACGGTACCCGATGATTTCTTGGAAACCAAGAGGCATAGGTCCAATATTGTTGGTTAATCGGCTGTTCACTAGATACATATTCCTTCTTGCATATAGCCTAAAAATAGCCGATTTGCATTAGCTGCCCAAACCCACCATATCTACATGCATGTAGCCTTGGTAGAGTCCGGATAGAATCTGATGCATGTAAGTTTATCCAACTCCATCTTTCTTGGCCATCCGTGAAATAAATATAATATCCCGAACATTACCCAATGCACCAAGCCAACGGTAATTGTATCCTCCGAGTCCAACTCTAAAGAATAATCAATATTACTTTCTTGGAGTCTTCTTGGCGGCCGATTCAACACGCTTGTTTCGAACTCGATTCATCCATCCCAATTTTCTATTTTTCTTGGAATCTCATGCATCACATGCACGTACACATCCCGTTTGACTCGGCTTTTTGTTTCAAGAAATGCGACTTATTTAATAGTGACTCGCATCGGGTCTATACATAGCCGATTATGTGGTCGTCGAGTGCCCGTGTCGCCAAGTTCTCCATGTCACATGCGGCGACTCATCCTAAGCCGGCCATGCGTCTACCAAATCAAATGGCCCCACCATCTAATGCTTCAACCGAACCGGTTGAGTTACTACTTTTGGTTAGTCGGCCGTTTGCATAGAAGTCGAATAGCCGATTCAACTCCGTATAGCCAATTCAACCCGAATGTAACAAGGCAAGCCATGTTGAACTTCCGAATCTCTCGTTAGCTTTCACAATATATGCCGAGGTGCATATATGCATGCATGACACCGTACCGCCAAGAGATTTCATAATTTCACGATCGATCCCTTTTGGAAGTGATCGGCTATCATTTGTAAAACTCGCTTTGACGGTCTCGAGCTAAGACCTCACTTTTCTTTGTCATGCACGAGCGTATAGAGAATATTATCATCTGATCCTTCTCCACCAATGACTTCTTGTATCTTCACAAGTGGATTCGCTTCAACTTACTAATCGCCATCGTTGGTTGCTGAAACCATCGGCTATTTATTGGCAAAATAAACAAAGCGATGCTTCCTCTAAATAGCCGATCTGTACTTTTGTCGATCAGCTACTACCCATGGCTTTCTTTGGATAGCCGATTCAACCTTAGATTAGTTGATCCGATCATCTTATCACCGTCACCTCCATTCTTCCATACCTTTGTAGTCGGCCGAGCACATTACTTAGCCAATGTGACATGTACTTGAAAAGATTTTAGCCGATGGTCCTCTATAGGCCGTCGGGTTGCTAATTTTCTCTGTACTTCGATGCGGTTTCTCACAATGGATCTTGAGCTTTCAAGAGTCGATTGACAAAATGATTCTTTTGTTAATCTTCTTCCCTCGTTGACACGCATTTACCAACTCATGAATCGGCTAACCAACAGTGATGCACATACATATATTCATCTTTGTGAGCTATTTGATCCCGATGTTCAGTGGCTTCCTTTCCTTCTCGTAAGGCACACATCCACCGATTCTTTTGCCGCTTACGTCCGTTGTTGCACCCGAGAGGTTGACGTCCAACAATTCGAGTCCCGCCTCAATGATCCTTTGATTTTTTGTCGCTTTCTTTATCGCACTTCGCATCGAATTCATCCAAAATCTCGACGAGCCTTGAGCCTTAAAAAGTCACCGATCTCATTCTTATGAAAAGAATTGGACACGTACATCTCGCCCAAGGCGTATGTCTCTTGATCTTCTCGCGCATGTACCCGCATGATTCATCTCGGAGTCTGTGTGTTCTCGTTATCACGTCGATGCTTGTGTACCGTGCGGTGTATCCCGAGCCTTTCCTTTTCGGTAACAAATTTAATCAATTGCGGCTATATTGACTTTATATTAGGCGATTGAGCATGTGCCTCCAAATCTCTCATGTTGCGTGCGATCATTATTCAATTAGTCAATTGTCCAAGACACTACATATGTATGTACTGCTGATCAGCCTCTCGTTGTTGTCATCGGCCGAACACTTGCTTGGGTAAAGCTTCGTTCTCCTTGCCATTATACAAGATATAATAAAGTATTATGGCCATCGCTAAATAGCCGATGTGACTAAGCCGATAGTCGATTCCTCTTCCCGGGTATTCTCCGACTTCGCCACTTCCGTATCCCCGCACACCAACCGCATCGGCTAAAACATGTACCCCAATTTCCTGGTTGATGACCCGTTTCGAAGCGCTAGCCGAATAAGGTACGGAGATACGGAATATATTTCTTTGTTTATCTCGGTTACCACTTCTTTTAGCCTCGATCGGCGGCTTTTTGCATCTCGGACTCTTCCCGAATAAATCAATATTAGGTACTCAAGTCATAGGAATACGGAAGCTTCATGCTTTGATTGTACGTCATGTCCCTTTTGTACAACCTCAAGATAATGCAAGCACATCCTCATAATGATCTTGGATTTGCACTTGTCCGACGCGTAGCTTTCGAGTCTCGGTATTTTGACCGATATTTTGCTCAAAAGTATTTTGCGCTCGTCCATGTCCAAATGTACCACCCGAACCCGACTTCGACTTCTTGCATAAGGCCTTCGAGCGCTTTCTCATGTATAGCTCTTGAATTAGCCGAGCATTTAAACTCGGCTGTCGCAGTAAACCACCAACGATGGGGACCTCATTCTGTGTTCTTAGTAAAGCAAGTAATTCCTCTTGGCCTGTCGCATCCTTTTTGCCTCACGGTCACAACTCCATCGGTGGTGAGAACCACTTCCAATTGTCTCCCAAATGTACGCCGACATTTTCAGTCGATGGTTTCTCCACCATTTGAATCTATCGCCTTTCGCTTCCATGGCCACATTGATCCTCATATCTTTCAGAAAGAGACAGTCATACTAATAGGAGCCGATAAACCGGCCTCATCGGCTTTCCGCTTAGTCTACCTTTGATTTTCTCCTTGCCGAGGATCCGAGACGTCTAGGTGAATACACCGTCGTAACTCATGGATAGTACCGGAGAACGTCACGGCAATGAAACCAATGTTGAGTGTGTTCTCGAAGATGAAGACGAGCTCGGCGGTGTGCGGACGCGTGTACAACGGGTTCGGGCCCCCGATGCATAGCGGATGAGCTCAAGACGCCAAGCGAGTTCATCCCATGGTTCTTCCCGGAGTTGATTCTCTTGATGAGCTTATAATATGGGATTTGTCCGCCTCCACTTCGCCTTGCATCCTTCTTAGCTTGCAACCTCTTCGTGGTTGGCCGACATGTAAACAACCAGGCCTAAAAGGCATGTGAAAGTATCAATAGAATCGGGCTCCATTAATTGGATTCCATCGGCTCTATCTAGCCGATTAGCTGAAGCCATATACATCGTCTGCATCCTTTCTAGAATTCCCTTGTGCATGACATGCATACACACGCCCGCAACCATTTTCCGTAGGCATAAGATAGCATCACATATATATATACTCTAATTTTCTATGATGCTTGTTAGAATTCCATTGCCCCTTAGCGATCTTTGCCGATCACCTTCGACGGCGTCATCGGCTGAACTCCGATTTCGATGATGTAACCGCTTCCCGAGCCGGCGCCTTTACGGATCAAACCGAGCTCGTATACCATCCGAGCTGATCTCTATATATTTGGTCTTGATAAATCAGCTCTATATTCGATTATAGCTTCAATTCCTTGGTGGTTGGTGTGACTACTTGTTCAAGAACTATCCAACCGATTGGAAAAGATATTTCCTCCGCTTATCGGCTATTTATAGCATTCAAAACCCGACCTACTCCGACTTCTATCTCTCGTTGCGCACTGCGAACCTCGGCCCCCGTAGTCCGGCTAAACAATATTAAAATATTCTCTTCCTCAAATATTCAAGCCGAGACTTCCTTTTTCTCCTTTCGATTGGGGCTCTTGGCTAAATAGCCGATGTGACCAAGTCGAGTCGATTCCTTCCCTTGATACTTGCTATTGATCATTCGTCTTCTTAACTTGGCATACCGGCGTTCACACATATACATCTGCCGTAGCGGTGCGGCCCTTTTGCCGATACTCCGAATAGCCGATTCTTGTGTGCATGTGTATACGTTTCTTGGAATCATGGGACCTGGTTTGCATGCTTATGCGGTAACTTTCCATCTCGTGCTACTAAATACAGCATGTATGTTGTTCCTTGGTTAGCCGATGCCATGTTCCTTAAGCGGAGGAGTACGGGGGCACCAGCTTTTAGTCTTCTTGAGCTTATCAACCGGGGTGTCAACGTGTCACCATATACCAAAATTTGCTCCATGTAGAAGCCACGTATGGAAGAGCTGGCCTGCAAGCTTTGATGATATCGGCCATATCAAAACAATATTGGAATTCGTCTCTATTGCTTCTTTTGGCCGAACATTGTTGATGAAATCAAAGTTTAATGGCATCTTCATAGTGATCTCGGAAAGTGATGAATATTCAAACAGGACTCGACTTCCGATCAAAATGTGTGTGGTCCCACCGGCGTGCCAAAAAGTGTGTTGACGCAAAATGTGACCACCCTGCGTCTCACACACAAAGCAAGCCGGAAAGCCTAGCTTCAATCGGGTGCCGGGCGTCGAATCCGGTGGCGTGCCCGATCGATTTGACCTGGAAATCGACAAGGGATAAAACGGTAAGATCATAACCGGAACGTCTTTGGTGAGACCCCGCATGTTCCATCTTTACGGCCCCGAAGCCACTTACGACGACACATAGCTATGGAAGCTATCTCGCCAACAAGATGCGCCATTCGGCTAAAGTAACATAACGATGTAAACAAACAAACTAGCCGAATACGGTAAATGAAGACATGTTTGAACAAGATTAGATCATTAAAGCATATCAAACTACATCTCATGTTTAAAGCATCATCAAGCACTAAAAATTAAGAATAAGTAACTTATAAATATAAATCTACTAAACAACACATGCATAGGCTACTCCAACTAGTCTGCCGCACGTCTAGCCTTCATAAACCCGTCGAGCATAAACCCAAGCAAGCTAATCCACCGCATGATACCACTCACTATGAATTTACACCATTCCTTGCTACTAGATCAATCCACCGCATGATACAATCTAGCAATAAAGAGCTAAAAGCATATAATTATCTAACAGATCTATAGATACTTGCTACATGTATAAGCATAACCGTATCGGCAAGATTGCCGAATCGGGTCCATGAAGAAGGAACAAACAAGCAACATGTAAAAGGAGCCTATCGATTAAACCGATCTCTAGTCCACCGGATGACTAGCTCTAGAGTAACCCAAAGACTCGCATCCGCCGCACGGTACCCGGTCTGTCAAGGCTTATCTACATATAACGTGAATGAACCCGCAACATGTAACAATCTAGATCGATCTAATTCGGCTATATGAGCTTGATCTACTCGATATTGAATAAGCATGAAAGGAACGATCAACAAGCCGAAAGAGTATCAATCTAGATTGGGCAAAAGAGTGTTGCAAATAATTAAACATTAAATAAAGCATGCAACACGTGATAACTTAATGAATCTATTAGATCTTGCCAAATCTAAAAGAGCCGATAACTATCTTTACTCATGTCTTAATCCGCCGCACGATACAAGGCACAAGCAAAAACTTCCCATCATTAAGCTTAAATCCGCCGCACGATACTAAGCAAAACGGATGAGACTACTTGCATCACATCTAAATCCGCCGCACGATACTAGACATGATAACAAGGTTGCCGGGACTTACGGAGGTCGACGGATCGATTGGCCCTCTCGAAGAACTCGACGACACGACTAAAGGACTCGAAGGGTGGCGCGTAGCCGGTTGTATTGATTTGGTTGTGAACCTCTTACAATGTGCCGTACCCTCTTCTTATATAGGTAAAGGGCGTACGGTCTTTGGCATAAAAAAGATCACATAACTATCCTGAAAGCTAATAATACAATATACTTTAATTCCTAATTTATTCGGCCACACGTACACACGAGTCCATCTTCACCACGTCTTCTAATTCGGTAACCAAGCCGGCGCATGTGTACTTCGTCACGACGCCACCTACGTCATATGTGGCTTTGGAGTCCAAGGCTTGGTCAATCTTCGTATGTATTGCACGCTACTCCATCTCCGGCGCCGGGCATATGAGGCACACGTGCCATATATACGTATACCATCTTGCTTGCCTGCCAGGCTAAATAACTTCACTTCCTTCCTTACTTAGCCTTTGGCATAATACGTATATTTACGCATGTGTTTTCCTTTGTTGAGTTTATCTCTGATGACTTGCCCGAGTTAACCAATTTTCCTTTTGGTCATTCATGGACTCATGGCTCGAAACTTCACGTCCCCATCCTGAGATATCTCTTGATTTCAGTAATGGCGGCCAAATATGCTAGTTGGCATGGGTCTCCTCAATAGCCAATTTCCAATTGCCGATATCATGAGCCAGGTGACCGCATATACGTATATATCTCCTTTGCCTGAGCTTGCTGGCAATCATCAAATGTCTCATATTTTCTCAGAATATCTCCTTGTCAATGATATTTCTCGGCTGTCCAAATTTTGGTGTCAACAACGTTCTTGGATGATGTTGACTACCTTGTAGAAAGAGTAAGCAAAGCACGCATTCGCATTATCATACCATGTGTATTCTTAGTATTCATACATGCACCCGCATCATACAGGATCGCTAGGAGAACAGAACGTGACGTGGGTCAAAGATCCAAACAAGGAGTCACCAAGGGGAACCTCGACACGTGAAGTGATCATGAACCAGGAACCCGACGTGGAGTGATCAAGTGCTGGGAGCTTCAACATTGATCGTATTAGGAAGGCAAGCCCCGGAGCATTTCTCCTACGGTTTGCAAAATGATTTACTTTGCATCCTTTATTGTTTATGATGCATTAAGTTTATAGGCGTTACTTGGAACCGTTCTTGCATTATGAGTACCTTGATCCACCCGAATACCTTTACCCTTTTTAAGTTCGGGATCGTTCATATGCTTAGCACTTTGCTTAATTAGATCGGTAGAAGACGGGTGATTGACCCTCATCCGCGAGGTAGGTGGTTACTACCCTATGGTTGATACTATGGAGGTTGGTGTAGAGAACATAACCATGTGGCCCTGTTAAATCACGACTAGTCGGAGTTGGGGTGTGTTAGACCACGGAAACTCCGGCGATGTCACTTAAGGAAATATGGCTTTGTACGTCCTCGGATCATGTTGAACAATGCCTCACAGATAGCTGGAAGGATGCGATCATCCGACCGCGAAGCCTTGAGGATGTTTGGGCCGGAATTTCAGCAGAGTTGAGTGTATTGCCCACAGGCGCGGTATTAAAGCCAGTGGCCGGTCGCGCCGGAGGTACACAGTAGCCGGGCATGCCCTGGTGCAATCGTATTTGCTTTGAAATCCGCGATTCCACCCGAATAGACCAAGGTGATCTAATCGACTCCGACGGGAGACGTGTGGTTTGTGTGAGGAATACCCGCCCGGGTTTGCAATCGATTATAATCGCCATCATTCCCGGATAGTGAATACTTGACCGAGCAATGCACCGTCGCAAATCATTGTGAAAAATAGGATGGTTATGGTTCTATGTTGTTGATCTTTGGTATGCTCAACCCGAAGGATAGGATAGTGTTGTTTACTCATACCCTGGAGTTGGAGTAGTACGGTGCTAATTTAGTGATGTCGGGATCCAACCTAAAAGATGATAAGCTAGAGAGTCCTTTATCACTAAATGATTATTTAATAAGCTCACCTTTTATCGCAAGTTAAATGAGTCAGCTACCCCACTTATAAAGCCTTGCATACTCCTTGGTGTCACTTTATTTTTGGTTTATGACGGGTAAGTCTAGCCGAGTACCTTCTTGTACTCGGGGTTTTATTCCCACTTGTTGCGAGATCATAAGACCTTTGTGGCAACAAGATGGACCCGTATCCCACTACGGGAGGATTAGACCTTGGGCAAGGTCATCCCTTATATCTCATTCCTCCATGCTTTTGCGGATTTAATGATGGGCCAGGCACTATTTTGAACTAAGTGTGCGTTTGTAAAACAACACTTTATTTTGCTTCCGCAGTTTGGTTTTCAACTTGGCTTGGTAATAACTATTTCATAACTCCGATGTATTTAATTACTTGTGATCTTATGTATTACTATGAACGGTTTTATGTTGAACTTAATTCGGTCTGGGCTGTATTGTGGAAAGTTTGAAATCCTTCGTGGTTTCACGGACTACCGGGTTGATATAAGCGTCATGTGCTAATTAAGTTGCTTAGGCGACATCATTAGTACATTATGTTTATATTAATTGGTCGGTTCTGTTACAGCAGCCTACGACACCTCTCTCATGGAACAGAGCGAGCGGGCCGAGCTTTGCTCGTCTACCTGTACTCGCCTAGTTCCCCGTTGGCCCGAGGCGTTCTCCAGTTGTGAGTCCAAGCCGTGGTTTGAAGGAGGTGGAGCCCGTATCTCATTTTTCATTCCTTTTCTAGGTCTTTTAATTTCAAACCTTATTTCCACCATCAAAGACCAAAATGTAGCACTCTGACACATAGCCACCCCTCTACTGGACAGCTGAACAGCTGCCGTTGGCCATCGAGTTTAGGGTTTAGGGTATGATTTAACAAGATGCAAAGCGGGAGAAGTGAAGAACAGATCATAAACCAACTAAACCCATCCTTTAGAGCGTTCAACTGTTTCAGAGAAGTGATGGACAAAATTGGTACGATATTGTCTCGACCACCTTTTCTATCTAGGGACGAAGCCAAGAGAAAATTTAGGACGGACTGAACAAAAGTCTACAACGACTTAAACTCTACTATGACCCATCACAATAGACAAATCTATAAGCTAAAAAAATCATGCAGTTCACTACTCCCTCACGTGCCTAGGTGACTTGGCAAAATAGCTAGCTCACCAATATCAAAATCCTCAACATAAATTTCAGCAAGCCTCACAAGTTTGTTCACATCAAAATTAGAGAAGTTGTTCCTTGGATTAAAAGCAGCCATGCATACTAATAGCTCTGAACTAATTTCACGAAACAATGATTTCAGTCATGATAGCATCAATGGCAACAAGAAGAATCTCAACATGATAGTAATGCTTGGCTATTACCTTTTGTTTTCTTAGTCTAGATGTCCCTCTAACATTTATTTCCTTATCCATATCTGGTACTTCAATCTTATTCTTCTCACAGAATGTTTTCACTTTTCTCAGTAATGGCTCCCATCCATTTTCCCTCATATCCTGCAAGCTATCTTTCACATCCGTGATCAAATTCATTGATTCAACTATGTCTTGATCCTTCCTTTGCAAAGCACGTGACCAAATATCTGTAATGCTCAAAAATTCTATCATCAAATGCAGGATGAACACAAAATCAAAGCTCTCCATTTTTTCAATTAAACCTAAAGCTCCACTGTTATTTCTTGGTTTAATAGAATCTTTCTTCACTATCTCAAGGACATCTATGATAGCCTACCACATCACCAAAATACGAAGCAAAGTTTCAAGATGTGAACCCCATAGTATCTCCTGGCCTAGCTAGGCTACTTTCTTGATTTAAACCCCTTCCACTTAGAATCTTACAATTCTCAATCTTTTCTAGCAACAAATCATTGATGCTTTGCAAGCAAGCCATCTTTTCTCATACAAGATGCACCCACATTCTTGACTATTAAAGGAACATAGTTGAAGAAATATGCAATGTCTGGAGTAGAAGTCGAAACAGCAACAACCACTAGTTGCAACTGGTGGGCAAAGCAATGCACATAGAAAGCATAAGGATTTTCATCACGAATCAATTTATGAACCCCATTAAATTCACCTCTCATATTAGAAGCTCCATCATACCCTTGCCCACGAAGCATAGAGATAGACAAATTGTGACTCGAAAGCATTTCGACGCGCCCGGACTTCACGGGTCATGTATGACGGCTAGGTCCCATGCCACAGTGACCGTCTGGCTGCCAAATCGGCGTACCGGGACCCTCAACCGGAGAGGCAGGCGCGACGCGTCATGTTGAAGAAGTGGCTTGGGCCTGATCAGGTGCCGGATGATACCCCAGACCCCACAATCGCCACCAAGTTCCATGAGGCGTTCGTCGGTCCAGCTTCTTCTTCAAGGCGAGAGTCTATGCGCTATTTGTTCCCCATG
The DNA here is from genome assembly GCA_018135685.1 of Themeda triandra. Classification (NCBI taxonomy): domain Eukaryota; kingdom Viridiplantae; phylum Streptophyta; class Magnoliopsida; order Poales; family Poaceae; genus Themeda; species Themeda triandra. Next base: position 144,799 of record JAENPR010001104.1, on the reverse strand, counting down.
CTACGTGCTCGCGAACAGTGAGCCATGGCGGCAACTGCTGAGGAGTGCGAGGATTGACTGGTCGACACGTCGCTTTAGTCGCACAATTAGTTATCTAGTTAGTACATCTTTATTTGCTCCACCGTTAAAGCCGGTGCCTTTTGTAATGTGCTTGCTTGTCATGGTCCAGGGAATCTCACCTATAACCGTAACAAGTCATGTAACAAACTCCGTTTTCCCTTAAAGCAAATCGTGCATACGCGTGTTTTTGAAAAAAAAAAGAAAGCATTCCGACCAGCCGTTGAACCCATCCTTCCCGATGCTTGGCCGAGAGCATGTGCCCCTGCTGCTCGCCGGGGTTCTGCAGCGTGTACCCCAGTTAGTACTTAGTACAGGCCAACAGCGCGCAGTCAGTATGCATAGATCGATATTGTCATATCAGATTCAGAAGTGCTGCCGCTGTTGCGTTCCTTCTGTCGTCAGTCAACCAGTCCTGCTGTGAGCTAGTAGCACCGGTTGCCGCCGCCGCCCTGGAGTTGATGAGCTTAGTGGCGAGAACCGGCGGTGGTTGATCCTATGGGTTCTGGGCGTGTTCGATACACTGCATCCCGGGAGCCTGGCCCGGCGGCCAGGCCCGGGCCAGCCACAGCCTGGTCCGGCCGGTGCTAGTAAGCGTGTTTGGTTCCAAGTTCCTGCAGAGCCGAGCTGAAATGGGATTGTGTTTGGCTGCCAGGTGTGAGTGTGTGACTACCTTGTACAGGGATGGGGTAGCCTTACCGCAACAAAAGTTCTCACAGGAATTTCATCGAGCAGTTGATAGACGCCATGGCAGGTGGCACGGAACTCGTGCCGCGGCCATGGCGAGCTGAGCACGCGCACAGGGCGAGGACGAGGACGACGAGAGCGCGGCGGGCGACCACGAGCCAACAGGACAACACACCGGACACGAGGACGAGGACGACGAGAGCGCAGCCGCTCGCCGTGGCCGCCCGGGCGAGCTCTCGTACCGCTCCTCCGTCCTCCTCGCGCAGCAGCTCGCCATGGCCGCCCGGGCGAGCTCTCGTACCGCTCCTCCGTCCTCCTCGCGCAGCAGCTCGCCATGGCTGCCCAGCCCAGGCGAGCTCTCGTACCGCTCCTCCTCCGTCCTCCTTGCGCAGCCGCTCGCCATGGCCGCTCGGTCGAGCTCTCGCGCCACTCCTCCATCCTCCTCGCGCGGCCAGCCGGCCGCCATGGCTCCCGGCGAGCTCGTACCACCTCCTCCGTCCTCCTCACGAGCCGCTCGCCATGGCCGCCAGGTCGAGAGCTCGTGCCGCTCCTCCTCCGTCCTCCTCGCACAGGGGCGGGGACGGGTGGTGGTGGTGCTCGACGATGGGTGAAGACTGCAACGGCGGCGGCGAGGCGGAGCCGCGAGTCCACGAGGAAGGTAACCTTATCCGCTTCTCGGCGTCCTGGAGAGCGCACAGAGTGTCATCGCAGCCGGGCTGCCAAAAAACGAGACCACATATCGTTTGTCCAGGGCCTGGCCCAAGTGCTTTAAGGTTCGTGCAGCGCAGACTCCAAGGCCGGGCCAAATGCATCAAACATGGGCCTCTGCAGCTGGGGGGCTCGGGCCACCCTCCCAGGCCTCTATCAAACACGCCCTTAGTGCCCTGAGTTATGTACAAATGGGCCAAATTGGGATCTAAACAAGGCCATCGAGGTTGGTGAAGTCCCTCCGATCCTGGTGATGGCGACACTGACTAGCAGCAATGGAAGAAGATGCACAGCAGCACAGACCCGTCAACATTCCCCGAATTAATGAAACCGAGATAACGGTGTCACCGAGGTGGAAGGCATGCCGTTGGAATCGAGACTGTTTGGATGGGAATGCTGGTAGTATTGACACGCCCAAAAAAACGCATCAATGACGTGCCAGAAAATATTTGGAGCAACACGATTTGAAGCGTCAAGCCAAAGATGAAGAAAAGGAGAAGGAAACGGTGTTGCTCTGCGGCGAGGGCAGCATGTTCCAAGCGTCCGATCAAGAACGGACGTAACAGGCCGCACTCGGCCGGTCGCGATCCCGCCCTGGCCTACCACTCCCGGGAGCCGCAGCGGCGACCACAAGTCCACGAGCGAGTCCCGCGCGAACGGCGCCCGTTGCCACCAATACATACGGCTGCAACAAAATATCCCGGCGAGCCAGCCAGCCAACCAACCAACCACCAGGGAGGCAGGGATGCGATGCGCTGCGCCATGGCAGCCGTGACCAGCACCGCCTCCCTTTGCGGCGGCCTCTCTTCGTCGTCCGCGGCGTTCACGCGCAAGCCCAGCAAAGCAAGAGGCTGCAGGTGCAGCAGGCAGCATCAACGGTCTGCCACTGCCGCCGTGCACGATACACACTGACTAAGAGCAACAGCAATGTATACTATTACTCAACCAGTCCATAGGACTGGGTCACACAGCAGGTGGCTGTAGTTATGTTACACATATTGAAACCCCATTATATTGAAACCCCACGTTGGCCGTCGCAGCTACTTCAGCAAACAAGTGAACCACTCTGGCCCTTGCAGAGACTTCTTCTATGCTTCTCCTTTTCAAACTGGGCCCAAAGCACACACAAGAGCCAGCAAAACAAGACAACATGGTGACCTTTATTACAAATTTATTGAGATCAGCAAAGCGCCTGTAAAACAGAAAACATAGATGATGAGAAGAATCGACTTTCTAAAGCACATTTGCATATTCCCAACTTGCTAGAATAAAAAGGATATAAGTGGCACTTCTTTTTGCAGTTGCAAGAAAAGAACTACAGTGTCTCCAAAAATGCAACTATTTCTCATTTGATGAACAGTAGTACTTACGCTTTTAATTCAGCTCGCGAAGCCTCGCGTTGAGCCAGCCGAGCAGCCCTTAGAGCATCCATTTTAGATACCCAAGCTGCCTTTTTTCTGCCCTAGACATTTGTTGCCGTGTGGAAGCCATAGATGAAAGAGGCTCCTTTGCTCCACCAAAAGAATCCAAACATGCAGGCTTCACCGGATTGATAATGACTGTGGGCATGCTTGTTCTTGAGAAGTACCTTGCAACCTGCATTAGCCAGGATCAGAAGTCAGAATGAGAAGCTGCTATGGATATTTTTTGTCATCTAAATATTAGAGAGTACTGAATCTTGTCACAGTATAACACTCAAATATACATAGATGGGATCCAGAAACCAAAGCAGAGGATAACACCACCGATTGCGGATGCAACCAAGTAAAACGCAGGATGAGCACATGATTATTACGCGGTATATTGTACCTTCAAGATTACACTCGTTGTTCTTGAAATAGTTAGCATCCTAAAGCATATGGTTCTATCTAATGTCACCCCCTCTTAAGGCAAAACATGAAAACTATAGCAGCTTCCTTGAAAATCAGAAATTTCAGCATTTCAAGGATAATAATAATGAGAAATTTCAGTAAGAATGAACATATAGTGAACAAAAATACTAAGAGTTACTTGGTAAGCCAGATCCATAATGTCAGCATCTTCTTCCAATTCACTGAAACTAAAAATCCCCCAAAATCTCTGCACTTACCGCAACACTGCCGGCAACAGGAGTGGTGCCGGCGGCGGCCCTAGCAGAAGGGCCGTGTGCCCCGAGGGAGGCTCTCGACCTAGAGATCCCAGAGGCGAGCTTCTGCATCACGAAACGGCCGGCCATCTCGTCCCCTCGAAACGTATATATCTCACTGTACGTCGCAGCAATTATTAAAAACCAAAGCTTCAATTTTTATCAAGACCTCGGAAGAAACCTTGCGAGATTGATCGCAGGCACACCATGGGTGGAGATATTTATGGGTTAGCGGCGCACGGGACACGAATCCGAGAAGGATCGGCTACTTGTAGACAGAAAGGAAACGAACTCGGGAAGAAACCGAATTACTTACGAACAAGAACAGCAAGAGGATAGCAGGTGGGGGAGTAGACGAGGATTCTGCCTTGCCGGCGCACGGCCGGCGCCGCGCTCGCTCGAGATGCGGAATCACCGCGCCGCCCGCCACGGGAACCAGACGACGCGGAGGAGAATCGCTCAGGCCGCGTGCGGCAATCCGCGCCGGCGTGATCCAATGGCGGATTTGTGTGTGTGAGTGTGTGTTGGGGGGTGGGGGGAGGAGGAGGGGTGTGGAAGAGAACCCATCTAGCAGGCGAGCCCAACCAAAGCCCACGAATCGCGTGGACGTAGCAGGCCGGAGTCGTGGGCCGGACCCGTGCTAATGGTAGTGTTGACACGCAAAAAAAAAAAATGAGAATATATTTGGAATTTGGAATAACACGATTTGAAGCGCCACGCTACCCACCAGGGTTCAAATCCTGGTGCTCGCACCTTTTTCTGGGATTTTCCCAAGAATTTACCGGCGTTATGCATTAAGTGGTAAGCGACGTTCCCGTCGACGACGAGGCGCTAATGGTGACTTCGAGAATCTCCAGATCTGTCGGGTGCTCAGTCTTTCGAAGGTGCTCATAGGGGTTGGGGTAGGATTTACGTACGTGTGTTAATAGGGGTGAGTGTGCGTGCGTATTATGAGTGTCTGCGTTGTACTGTGTAATTAAAAAAAATTCTCACGAGTTGTTTCTTTGAAGGAAGCACTACTTGTGGCTCGATCAAATTTGACATGTTATTAGAAAAAAAAAAGGCTCGCACACACTCCAGCCACAAATTTCTTTTAGAGAAGTTTTTTTTCTGCGAATATTTCAGAAAAGAAGTTAAGCGATCATAGCACGTTTTTTTTTTCTTTTTCACCAACAAAACTACGGCTGGCGTGCCGCATTGCGGCGAGGGCATGTTCCAATCGTCCGATCAAGATCGGACGTCCCAGGCCGCACTCGGCCGTTCGCGCTCGCGCCCCTGGCCCCACCACTCCTGGGAGCCGCAGCGGCGTCCACAGGCCACAAGCCAGAAGTCGGCACACTGGCCCGTTGCCACACACATACGGCTGCAACTGCAACAAAATATCCCGCGAAAACAACTGCAACTGCAACCACCGCCACCGGCTGCATCCCGTGCCTGCGCTGCGCCATGGCTGCCGTGACGAGCACTGCCTCCCTCTGCGGCGGCGGCCTCTCTTCGTCGTCGTCGCCGTCGTTCACGCGCAAGCCCAGCAGCAGGAGGAGGCTGCAGCAGGCAGCGTCAACGGTCTGCCACTGCCGGCGTGCACGGTACACACTGACTACACCTCAGTCTCCTACACTGGAGTAGTTCCGTCTTCCGTTCGCACGGCACAATTCAGCGACGCCGCAGCTCGTGACGGATGGCGTACGTACGCACGCCTGCGTGGTTGTCACTTGTCAGGGTGGAGGGGCTGGACCGGAGGGACGCCTTGCTCGGCATCGTCCTCTCCGCCGCGGTGGCGCCGCTGCTCGCCCCTGCCGGTGCTCTGGCGGACGAGGCCACCACTGGTACAGCAGCATTTTTTTTTTTTTTTTTTTTTTTTTTTTGTGAAATTGGTACGGCAGCATCTTTGCTCTCGCCTTGCGACATTATGTTCTCGTTGGCGTTGCTACCGTGTTCTTGGTGTTCCAGCTGTGTATGTGCTTATTGCTTCAGTTTTTGGTCTCGGCTGGTAAGAGTCGCAGGAGGGCTTCACTACGTACGAGGATGAGGCCAACAAGTTCAGCATTCAGGTTCCACAAGGTACGAAGTCTTCCCTTTTAATCAGTCGTAGGAGCACCTTCAATTTCCCTGAATCCGATGGAAAAGAAGTAAAGAACGTCGAAATCAGTTCCATCAGTTGGCCGAATTTGGTGGGAATGGCAACTGACTTTTGCCCTGTGCCTGTGCGTGTGTGCAGGCTGGCTGATCGGCGCCGGCGAGGCCAGCGGCATCAAGTCCGTCACGGCGTTCTACCCCGAGCAGGCCGCCGCCGATTCCAACGGTACGCCTTCTTTTTTCCACATCGGCGACACCGTCAGTCTCGGTTTCATTCCGGGAATGAATGAACTCACGGTGACGGGACTGTGCATCTTGTTCCACTCTGATCAGTCAGCGTCGCCATCACCGGGATCGGGCCGGACTTCACCAGCCTCAAGTCCTTTGGCGACGTCGACTCCTTCGCCGAGGGCCTGGTACGTGCTCGCTCGCTCCGGCCTGCTCTGTCTCAACATTGCTCACTGATTTGGCATCGACCAATGCACGTCGTCAGTGCCCCTGACGTCGTGCTCTGAATTCTGATGGCCATCGTCTGAGCTGCAGGTGAACGGCCTGGACAGGAGCTGGCAGAGGCCGCCGGGGCTCGCCGCCAAGCTCATCGACTCCAGGGCGGCAAACGGTACTACTAGCTCACAGTCACAGCACAACTGACCGAAGGAACGCAGCGCTTCTGAACCTGACCATATGCACACTGCAGGCCTGTACTACCTGGAGTACACGCTGCAGAACCCAGGGGAGCGGCGACGGCACATCGTCTCGGCCATCGGGATGGCGTTCAACGGCTGGTACAACCGCCTCTACACGGTGACAGGCCAGGTGAGCCTCCTCACTCCTCTCCTGCTACACCTTGGCCCAACAACGCCTGCTTCCTCAGCTGGATTAACATGTCTGAATCTGAACAAATGCTGTCGTCTGACTCGTTGCATGCAGTACATCGACGACGACGATTCAGAGAAGTACAGGCCTCAGATCGAGAAGGTGAGACGATCCTGTATCGTTTATGTTCTGTTCTCGCCCCTGTTCTCGTTCTCTGATAATGGTCTATGGTTTCTGTTCTTCTCGTGCCCTATCCTTTCTGCAGGCTGTTCGATCGTTCAGGCTCACATGAACGAGGCAATCTGATTCAGCAGGTTACGGTACATATGCAGAGAAGCTCAGGTTTCAGTAACATATACGTATATGACTGTAAATTGACACCTGGCCATTTCGATGAGACAAGACGAAATATCTATTCCAATTATTGAATCTTGAGAGTGCTGTTTTTTCAGTTGTGTATGTTTTAGAGGGTCGTGCTGAAGGAGCAACTATATGGCCTTTATTTCTCTTCTCAAGGCAAAATTCCTGTCACTTCGCTTCAAAACAAACAAAAGATTTTTTTTTTCATCACAGGAATAGAGTTTGTTACACGAATAAGCTAATTATGGTCGACGTTGCGAATCCCTTAACGCCATAGCTTGCACTAGATTGTAATTATATAATAACTAGTTGGCGCGACATAAGAGCAAGATCACTGGAGCGCCGAGACAATGTCCAACTCAACCATGTCAAGATCCATTGCTACTGGGTCGAAATCTCCATTGAAAAGGATCTTACAAAGCCTGTTGCTTCTTTGCCGACATATGAAGGAAGACGGCCTTGAACTTACTTTCAATCTCCGAGTCAACAACATCCTCATCGACGGCTACGCCAAACTTCCTCATCAACACGTTTTAGGCATGTCTGGTGGAGTTCGCCACCCACGGCATGGTAGCAATGCAGCCCTTATATCTCTCCTATAGGTTTCTTTATGAGTGTCTTAAAATCAATTTAGGATACAAGATAACACTGTTGTAGTGGATACCTAAATTTTTCTTTACAAACCGAGGAGAGGGTGTCTTCTTTATTTAAGAGAAACTATGCTTCTTTTTGGGAGATCTCTTAAAAGTTAAAGGCATAGAAGATGAGATAAGAGATCTGATGTTGCACATGTACTTCATCTGTCCCTAAACGAATAGATTTCGAGAGTTGTCTTAAGTCAAATTTTTAAACTTTGATTGAATTTCTTTAAAAAGAGGTTAAAATTTATGTTATTAAATTAGTATCATTAGATTTATTGTAAAAAATATTTTCATAAGGTGCTCATTTTTTATTATAAAAGTTGTTGCTCTTTTCTATAAAGCTAGTCAAACTTAAAGAGGTTTGATTGGCACTAATGTTAGGATTTGATTTATTAGAGATGGAGGAAGTATCTCATAATTGCTTTTTAGATATAGGAGATTGGTTGGAGAAGTTGTACTCCCTCTGTCGACAAATATAAAAGATTTCAAAGTTTTTCTAAGACAAATTGTTATAATTTTAACTAAGCTAAAAACATCAACATGAGTATAATCAAATACAGTGCACTTACGTTTCTCTGTTTTTTTTTTCAAAATTAGTATATCCTAACTCATTTCATGAAACTAGGTCAAACTCGTACGAAAGCAAACAACGGCCCATAACTCGCGTGAAAGCAAGCGACGACACGTGTGCCTCCCACCAACAAATTCGTAATCCCCAAAATGAAACCGTTAGAACGCCGCCCCTTGATGAAACTAGCGAGTTGGCAGCTTGCAGGACAGACTCGATGCTATTTATTTTTGGCAAGCTAAAAGATACTAGTGAATAGTCGAAATGAGATTCAAATATACAATCAAATCTTTTTTTTTCCATTGCTGGTATGTTACATTTTTCTATCCAAAAATGTTGCTTGTAACTACGGCCCATACATAACTCGTACGGTAGCAAACAACGGCCCATACTAGCTCGTATGAAAGCAAAGCAACGGCCCAGCCCACGCGTGCGCCTCCAGTCCCCTCCACCGAAAGCGTGGGTGGGTGATTCCAAATCCAAATTCGTAATCCCCAAAAGGAACCGTTGGAGCGCCTCCCCTCAAACCGCTCTCGTCTTCCCCTCCTCCGCTCCCATCGGCCACCCGCATACAAATCCTCCCCGCGATCCCAAACCCTACTCCATCCACCACGCGCCCGCTCCAGATCCACGCACCCGCCGACCACCGCCACCTCCGACGAGCACCCCAACTCCGCCGCGCGCGCTCGCGAGACCGAGGTCCGTCTCGGACCGATGGCGACGACCCAGCCCCACGCGGCGGCGTCGGTGGCATCGATCGCGGCGACGGGCGGCGGGCAGCGCGCGATGGACCTGTACGAGAAGCTGGAGAAGGTCGGCGAGGGCACCTACGGGAAGGTGTACCGCGCGCGGGAGAAGGCGACGGGGCGGATCGTCGCGCTGAAGAAGACGCGGCTCCCCGAGGACGACGAGGGCGTCCCGCCCACGGCGATGCGCGAGGTCTCCCTGCTGCGGATGCTGTCGCAGGGCCCGCACGTGGTGCGCCTGCTGGACCTCAAGCAGGGCGTCAACAAGGAGGGCCAGACCATCCTCTACCTCGTCTTCGAGTACATGGACACCGACCTCAAGAAGTTCATCCGCGGCTACCGCGGCACCAGCGAGAAGATCCCCGCCGCCACTGTGAAGGTACGTGCGTGGCTTCCCTGCTCTCTCCGCTCTTCCTCCTTCTCCACCCCAATGCCGTGCACGCCAGGTGTTTGTGAGAATGCCTGACCCGTGTTTCATGTCTGTGTGCTCGCAGATCCTCATGTACCAGCTGTGCAAGGGCATGGCCTTCATCCACGGCCGTGGGGTGCTGCACCGGGACCTCAAGCCCCACAACCTGCTCATGGACCGCAAGACCATGGCGCTCAAGATCGCCGACCTCGGCCTCAGCCGCGCCTTCACTGTCCCTGTCAAGAAGTTGACCCACGAGGTCGGTTTCTGATAATCAGCCGTGCATGAATGTTTCATCTTGGTCCTCCCCTCGTACTGGATCTGATTAACATTGGAATTAACCTGAAACATTTCTGCAGATCCTTACCCTCTGGTACAGGGCCCCTGAGATTCTCCTTGGCGCCACGCACTACTCCACGCCTGTTGACATATGGTCTGTTGGATGCATCTTCGGTACGATTTCGATGAACTCAGAGATCACTTCTGAATGCAAACTGCTTCAGAATTCTATCTAACCTGGTGTAAAATTGCAGCTGAGTTGGTCACTAGCCAGCCACTTTTCCCTGGTGACTCTGAGTTGCAGCAGCTGCTCCACATCTTCAAGTAATGTTCCCCAATGCCATTAGTTCATTGTTTGATACTGTCTGATACTGAAGATGATACACCTTGGTGAGTGGTGACTGTCTGATACTGACGGCGATCCATCTTGTGTTTCTGGGGATGGCAGGTTGCTGGGCACCCCGAATGAGGAGGTGTGGCCAGGCGTGGCCAAGCTGCCCAATTGGCACGAGTTTCCCCAGTGGAAGCCGACCAAGGTGTCCACTCTTGTGCCCGGTCTTGACGCTGATGGCTACGATCTCCTTGAGGTCAGTGCTCTGTTAGTAGTGAATCGTGCAGGGGCTGCAGTACTCTTAATTTCTGTAGTACAATGAAGCATCTAGTAGCCTATAAGAGAAAATGGCAGTGGTGTGGCTGAGGAGGACTGGTGTTTTATATCTGTTGGGGGGGATTACATATTCATATTCTTATACTTTGTGTTGGTCTGCTGCAGAAAATGCTGCAGTTCCAGCCGGCAAAGCGGATCCCTGCGAAGCAGGCTCTGGAGCACCCCTACTTCAACGATGTGAGGAAGGACTAAGAGATGCACTGACGGAAGCGATTCAATAATCCGCCGAGGGTGTGTTGAGCATGATTGCCAAGAAGCAGTTCTTTTGCTACCAGGGCACAGTAGTAGTAGCCTGCCTTAGTTTCTTTCTGTTTTCTAGTTGATTCTCCTGTGTGCTGAACCCTTCGCTTTGGTTGTGATGGATGAAAACACAGGATAAGTAAGTTGAACATATAAGCCAACTCGTGTTGGTGAGTTAGAATGTGAAATGATGTTTCTTGCATCCTGTGGCTGAGGAAAGCCTGGATTATGGAGGGTGATCATTCGTTGTAGCTTGATGGTCATCGGCAGCTGTCCAGTAGTGTTATATGTATATACGGGAGGCTACTGTGGCAGAGTGCTACGTTTTGGTTATATATCCCTGCCTGACGCCCTGACATCGTTGAAGCAATAAGTGTTCTAACGATGTGTGGACATTTGAGTCTTCCGTGCTGATGAAATTTGAAAAGACCATGAAAATGAATGAAAACGAGATACAGCTCATGTTTCATGTGTTTGGCAAACTCCTACACAACTACGTAATCGGTTACTGAGCCGTTACAAGTGCTGTCTTGCCCGTGCTTGCAAGTGCAGACCTACAAATTATATTCTTCATCAGTCGATTATATATAAGTCGTATTTTTCTACTCTCTCCATCCTTGAACAAATCAATTCATAGAGTTGTTTTAAGTCAAAATTTCTTTTTGTTTGACTAAATTTATATGTAAAAAAGAATGCTGAGGATAGTTGGCACCAAATGTATCGTTAGATTAGATACATTTGATGCCATCATAAATATTATGTTTCTCTTTAGCAGTTTAATCAGACATAAAAAAAGATTTGTATTTGATCTGCGATATTGAAAAAATGATTTATTCGGAGCATGAATAAATGGATGAATGAAGAAGTAAAGATATTCTGAGAGCCGTTTTCGGTTGACAGACAAACGGACCAGCTAGTGTGTCATGATGCCAGATACCGTGCTTGTGCCACAAGCCCAAGCAAGCGGTAAGGAAGGAGTAGGCCAGTAGCACTAGCACGTCTGTGTTCAAGATCATTTTGACGACATATCAATCAATGGAAGAAAGGAAGATGGAAGGAGAGCGGGAGAAAGGACGACGTAACGTCCTCCTCCTCGTCGTCGTTGTCGTCGTAACAGTGCGCGTGAGGCTGATCTCGTGGCGAAACCATTACTTAGTCAGTTATTACTAGTACCAATAATATACCGTGCGCGTCATGTCATATACCGTGCTATGCCACATAGCCCAAAGCAAGTCTCTGCTCAAGATCATCCTGACATGGAGTATCATTGTATCAATCAATGGAAGAAAGGAAGATGGAAAGAGAGCGGGAGAAAAGACGACGTAACGCCTCACCACCGTCGTCGTCGTCATCGTCGTAACAGTGCGCGTGAGGCTGATCTCGTGGCAAAACCATCATTGGCCAGTTATTACTAGTACCAACAATGGAAGGCGACGTGTTTAGCGGCTCGATTCATTCGATACCAGGGTCAGGGACACCTTCTGTCGCTCCCTGAGTGTCAAGACGGCAGCCGGGAGGAGCTAAACGCTCGAGGTCGAGACCTGCCGGCTGGAGAGAACCAAACCAACCGTGTGTGTCCACCGCGCCGCACGGAAAACGACCGGCGGGACTGGACTGGAATGCACTGCGCGGCCGCCGCCGCCGCCGCCACGTCTGCTTCATTCCCGGCTCGGCGCTCGTTACTGCACTAGAGAACCGTACTGAATGCACGATGGCCGGTATGTACGTGTTGGCGAGTGAAATGATGGTGCTTGCATCTGTAGGCTAGAAAGTTTGCTTGACCATCTTCTCGTGGCCGGATCATGGGACGGTTGTAGGTTGTTTGCCCGGAGGTTATGTGTTCGTTTTTTTCTTTGACATTTTCTTTTTGCGAAACTTTTTTTTTTTTGACAACATTGAGGTTTGCGATCGCTGTATCACGATAGCCACCGGGCAGGCCGAGGCTGGTCCAGTACAGGGGGAGGTGCGTGACTGCTACGGTTTGGATGTACAGTACTTGTACGACCCCTGATGGAAAGGAACGGGATTGAAAAGAGCCGGAAAAGTGCTGAAATTAAATGAGAGACGGGCTACCGACCCAGGCCTTGTTGGCAGCAGCACACCGTACAAGATGATGATGCAAGAGCCGCGCCAAACACGTGCCGGATAGGAGGTGATTTATACGTGTTTAGCCGCTCGGCTCATCTGATTCTGATGTCAAACGTTCAAAGCAAGTAATTAAGCTAAACCCGCCGCGTGTGTGTAGCTGGTGAATAAACGAATTAATCATCATCAGTCAAGTTATTAGTCCTGCACAAATCTACAATAAACGTACTGTAATATTCGGTTCGCACGCTGTCCTGAGTCACGGCAAACCAGAAGCTAAATGCTCGAGGCGCGTGCGGGAGAGAGAACCGTGTGCGTGGCGCACTGGCGCGTGCACCGTCACGGCGCGGCTGGGGACTGGACTGGACGGCTGCCGCCCGCCGCGCGCGCACTCTGCACGTACCGCACCAAAGCGTGCACTCTGCACCGCACCACGCCGGCCGGTTCCCTCGCTCGTTCCCTCACTTTCACTCGATCGCTAGATACAGATACCACCAGGGGGTCAGGGTCAGGGTCAGGGTCACTGGGTCAGGGACGTACCCCGGCGTGACTGCTACGGTTTGGTTGTACTGTAGCACTTGTACAGTTGTACTCGGCTCCTGGTGCAAAGAGGGGGATTGAAAAGAGCCCGAAAGGGAAGGAAAACGAGATACGGGCTACCGACCGACCGAGGCCTTGTTGGCAGCGGCAGTGCAGCACAGACGTACGGTTAATTAGCTCCGTGTAAAGGTGCAAGGAAGAAGGAGCCGGGCCAAACACGTGCCGGAGACGACGGAAAGACGGAGAGAAAGGACACGTATCCTCCGTGCTGTGCGCACCAAGTCACCAACGATGTTGCGCAATTGCGCGTGGCATCAGTGCGGTTGATTCCTGAATCTTGTGGCATCAGTCAGTACCGAAAGCGGGTGGCGAGGCGACGTGTACGCAGTACGTACGTGTTTTTTTAGCCGCTCGGCTCATCGATCTGATGCCAAACGTTGAAATCAAGTAAGCAGCGACCCCAACCCGCGTGTGTGTCGTAGCTGGTGCATCAACGAATGATCATCAGTGAAGTCGTTATTAGTCCTGCGCAACGCAATGTACTGTAATTCGGTACGGTGGATCGACCGGTGTGATACGTATCGCGGTCGCGCACGCAGTCCATGACCCTGAGTGGCCGCGTCACGACTCACGGCAACCAGAAGCCAAACGCTCGAGGCGCGCGTGTGCGTGGCGTGTGTCGAAAACCACCGCCGCGGCTGGACTGGCCGGCCGCCGCGCGCGCGCGCGCATGTCGGCCGGGTGGGGCGCACGCTGCACCGTGCCACGCCGGCCGGCCGCTCCGCGTCTGCTTCCCTAGCCCGCTCGCTCCTGGAGATTATGGAAACCGTAGGAAGGCAGGCGACGTACGTGAGATCGAGCCAGTCACGGTCCCAGCATGGTCTCTTCCTATCCATCGTATGCTGCGCCGTGTTGCTACCTGATTCGGTACCAAACACCAACGATTAACCCCGTGTCAGCTCGATCGATCGATTTCGAAACGAACGCACTTCCGATCCCTTGTCCGGCCGGTTCGTTTGGCTTCCTCAATCCTCACAGCGCGCTGCTGCTGCAGATTTCTAACTGTGTTTCTAGTACAGTAGGATTTGTGTCTGCAGCTCACAGCAGAACGAACAGGCCTGTAACTGATGAGCCAGATGCACAAAACAGAGTGGCTGTTCTGTGGTTCTCTGACAAACAACATACGAGTACGACTCTAGACATGGCTTATCATTGTTGTACGCGTTGGCACGGAGGCTTATTATTCTTATCGTACCGGTTCAAATTTGACCGATACATACGAATGAGCCAACTAGCTTTTTTTTTTATTTGAGCAACGCCAACTACCTAGATAGCTAGGTGCTGGCCCGACACGAGATGTAGAACGAGCTCGGGGCATCTCCAACAGTTTGCTAAAATTCACTTGGCAAATCTTGTGTTTTAGCAAGTTGCTAAAATATATGCCAAGTTAAAAAGAGCTTGCCCAAATGTTCCTATTTTAATTTGCCAAATAAAAAAAAAAGGAAGGGCCCCACCACAAAGGTTGTTGATCGGTCCGATGGTATGTCGTGCAATTCTACTTCGGTCTTGCCACGCCGCCACGATACTTCTCCTCTCCCTCTCCCTCTGCCACCAATCTCTTATACAAGCCGGCCATCTCCTAGATGATACTTCGGCGTCACATCGGTAGCAATAGGTTGCAGGTGGTAACAAATCTTCTATGTCCCATCTATCAAGACAGGAACCAGCACACACGCCAAACACAATAGCATGCACACGCCAACCAACGCAGCATGCACACAGCCTAACCAACAGTAGCATGCGCACACATCCACTTTGGAACAAGACCAAACATACATTGAATTCAAGTGAAAATAGTTCTGAAACATCACAATGAACTTTGTTTACGAGTGTCTTCTCATTGAAAAGAATGTTCAACAAGAAATTTACATCTTCTCCTGAACGCTGGACGGCGGTGGCGCGAAGAAGAGAAGAACAGCGGCGGCGTGACTAATCCCTTCACGCTGGACGCTTCTCTTCGAGTCGAAGAGAAGAACGGCGGCGCGCGATGCCTTCTTGGCGCAATCCTATTCTTGGCGCGATGCCTTCAAAGGACGAGAAGGGCATGCACCGATCCTATTCTTGGCGTGTGCAAGGAAGGAAACGTGCGAAGTATTCCCGCACCGGGGAGAGGAGGCGGCGGCGCAATATTTCGGCGATGGCAAGTGAAGACCGCGCGCGCAAATATGCGCGTGCGAGGCCTCCGATGGCAAGTTGGAAAAGATAGCAAGTCAATTTGCCAAACTATTGGAGGGTGATTTTCCTTGTTTTGCCAAAAAAAATAGAGATGGCAAGTTGATTTGATGAACTATTGGAGATGCTCTAACAAACACGACGGATGCCGTCTCGGCGGATGCACATGACCACCACAGCCACGAGAAAAACGATGATGCGGATGGATCGTCCATCCTAGCTCCGATCTTAGCGGTCGAGGTGATGATATGCATCTTAGATTCGTTTCAGCCGGCTGTCACTGCTTTGCAAATTGCAATGGAACAACCTAATGACCTACTAACGTAATAAGTTTTTACAAATTAATAATTATGTGAGGGGTTACGATCCAACGCTATGTTACCGGACTGCTAGTATTAGGTAAGTGGAACTTAAAACGACGAATGAGCCAACTAGCTATAGCTAGCTGCTGATCTATCTGTCATCCCAACACGAAGATGAGTACAACACGACGCGGACGTTATATGATGTCATCGGCGTGGATGCACGCATGAACGCCACGCGAAAAACGATGCTGATGATGCGCAGTCTCTTGACTTCGTGCGCTCTCAAATGAATTATTTCGTGCGGTAGCGCTGACGCGACGTGTTATTATGAATTCAAAGCATGAACACCGAAACAAATTCGACGCACGCACGTACACGTACACACTTGATGAAAAAAAAATCCTGAACCTGTCACTAGAAACTATCGGATGGATGCCAGTGGAGCATGCAGAAAACGGCAGTGCAAACAGTGGCGGATGCAGGAATTGAAAACTGAATGTATACCAAATCAAACCATTGTGATATATGTAAAGTTAAATATCCGTCGGTTCAAGGCAAATAATGCTAGATCAGAGTACACGAGTACACTTAATTAGTATATATAATATTTGTGGTCTCAACTAATAAAGAAACATTACAAATTTACTCGATGAGGCGGCTTTTGGAATCGAAAGGTGATGTCTTCATCAAAGCAACACGGAGAAAAAAATGCTTCTCAATGAATGTAACCAGGCACTCATTCAAGTACTGATCCCCCATGCTATTCTTTAGCTTGTTCTTTATGAAGTTCATCACCGGAAAAGCTCTTATCCGGCTTCTACCCAAATGACTAACAAGTGTTTTTCTTCTCACAATATCGGCGAATCAACGGTCTTTAGTGCAATCCACGAAAACCCTATTAAGTCCATATTTAGTAGTTTTCAAAAACTTTGAAACCTATCTTCTGAAATTTTTGTCATCTAGTGTATATGCAAATAAAATTTATTATTTTTATATGAATTTGTACTAAACGAGTTTGAATCCTAAATTTTGTGACAATGTGTATTTATAGATGCACTATCAATGTGCAAAATTTCCAGTTACTAAGTATAATTTTATAAATGGTTTTTACGATTTCACTAAGTGTGTGATTTGCACTTGATATTTACCACAGAAAACATGCATGTGAGCGACGGAGATCGACACACACACTTACCAGACACCACGTGTTCCTAGTGCCAACACCCACGCACGATCCCCGGGCGCCACGCATGCCACATGAGGGCAGTCCCAATGCAAGACTCTATCACAGAGTCCAATACTATTTATTATCCCTCTATTTATCAGTATTTCTGTGACGGCAAAGATATTTACTCTCAAGATTGTGGACATAGAGTCTAAATAAGGCTTTCGAGTCTTGGTTTTTCTGTCTCTCTCTTCAATAAATATACCGCCACATCAAAGAAACACAATAGAAAGAGTAATAAATAGTGGCACTTCACTGAGAGTCTCCGTTGTGAATGCCCTGATGCGCGCGATCGACATCCTTGACCACGAAATGCACAGAGCAATAATAAGCGCGTCAACGTACAGCTCCAGTGATTGCACCACACGTCATAAATTTAATTAAGCATGGTGTACACACACGAAGCTCATCAACTGCTGCCGTTGGATACATATATTTACACATTTATTAGTTGGGCTACGACTTTCCTTTTTTTTGTCATTTAATAAATCAAGATAAACCTAAGCCCATAACAAATATAATCCCAGGAGTAACGCGTGATCCCCTATGAAATTCTTATGCAAACTGTGTAACCTTAAAAAATATGCTGCGAAGTTTGAAAGAGGAAAACGACGTGCCACCACATGCACAGGTGTGATTAGCCAAGTATCGAGTATCCAATTGGGTGCATACAACATGCATGCATGAGCGCCTGCACTGCACGCTCGCAACGTGATTTTGTGGAATAGTATGTGACATTCCTGGAGGATTTGATTGCAGGAAGGCTTCTAATTAACTTAATTTGTGCTTGGTTTGGGAACTGTTGTTCCGGAGTGCTGGAAACTTGGGTGGATGTGGAGTTACCAGTGTAGGCGCATCCAAAAGTAAAGCTAAAAGTCGATCGTAAATATCTAAATTTTCATCATATTCGCACCCTTACAATAGAAATCTATGTACCCACAAGACATTTGTATCCTTATGGATTTGTTCTAGCTAGCTCCGTCGCTGCCATTGAGTAGAGAATATAAGCACTGCTTGTGGATTGCGAGCCTTGGTGACTCAGGAGAGCTCAAAAACCTTAGTGAGTGCTCTAACGTGGATTAGGGACTAGTGTCAACTACTCGATACCACAAGAAAATAAATCGGGTTGTCTCTCGTCATCTATTTACTTCCATGAGTTTTACTCTCATTTTCTATCTTATTGTGTGCTTTAATCACTTGTGGTTTTTTCTGAAGCTCATCATGGTAGATGTGCATACTATGTTTCTTTAGATAGCTCCCTTTTTTTAAAATTTTAAGGACATGGTTGGTGTGACGATGACCCTAAGAACTTTATTTTAGTATGTTTGATTGTTGATGACAATGGATGTGTTGAATTAAGTGAGTTGAAGCCTTCTTGTTTGAACAAGTAATAATGAACAATAACTTGTTGCACTTGGTTTTGATTGTTTGGCTTTGATGGAGGTTCTATGGCACGTATAGGGCCGAGAATAAATTACCCTCTATAAGAGCATGATAGGGCAATCCACAATGTAGAAACTATGGTGTCACGGGGGCGTGGTGTGTGAGGTGGGGGAAATCCTATTGTCTACCACAGTCAATCCTTGTGTTTGAAGTGCTTAGTGCTACCATTAGCTGTTGATAGCCGGCAGTCATGTTGAAAGAGACCACAAGCACGATCTACGTGAGGTCGTCGCCCTATAGCTTCTCTACCATCTCATCTCTTACTCTTGAAGACCTGATTGGGCAAAGAAGATGTATGTAGGTGAGATGGAGATGTGGCTACCATCTCTTACTCTTGCAAGTTGTTGAATTACAATCTACTCAAGGTTACTTTAAGGGCGTTCGTTCAGCTGCAGCTGCCAGCAGTCATCAGACGAGCAACCAGCTGCCATCAGCAAGTCATAGAAGCAATAGCAGCAGCTATAGCAGCGGTGCCTTGCAGCCACGCAGAAGTCGACTTTTTGCATTGCCGAACAGCGGTGCTGTACAGCACAGTAAAAAATGGCTTAATAATAAATCAATAAAACGCTCTGATGTGTGATCATGCCGTGGCATAAGCTGGCGTTTTTCAAATCAAATCAAATATAAACAAATGCGTTTGCAGGATGCGATCTCCCTCCACACGATTCCAGAGCCCCCCGACAAGCGAAAAGGCAAGCGCGGCAGGCCGAAGCGGCCGGCCCACGCGGCCACGCCGGCTCGCTCCAGGCTGCTCTCGGGCTCTCGGCGCGGCACGCGGGCCCGCCACGGTGGCCGGCTCGTGCGCTCGTGGGCCCACCGGCCCGTCTGGCAGTCCGCCGCTATTAAAGGCCCGCGCCGGCCGCTGCCGGCCTCCCCGTGGCCGGCCGCGTCCCGAGGAGCGGAGGAGCGTCGCCCCCGAGACAGCCGCTCCACCGCCGGTGTCCTCCTCCCCCGGCCTCCTCGCGGCGCGGCCGGCCATAGGGCGCCTCCCATACGCCACGGCACTACCAGAGCTCCCGACCACTCACTGCCCGTCACGCCGGCTTTGACTCGTTGACCGCGGAGTGAGCGTCCGCCGGAGCCGCTACGGCCATGGAAGTGCGCGGGAAAGGAGTGCTGCAGGGGCAGGGCTCGGCGGCGGCGCACAGGGCGGCGAGGGTGCAGGCGGGGGACGCGCTGCCGCTGCCGCTACGGCACACGAACCTCATCTTCTCGGCGCTGTTCGCGGCGTCGCTGGCGTACATCATGCACCGGTGGCGCGAGAAGATCCGCTCCTCCACGCCGCTCCACGTCGTCGGGCTCGCCGACATGCTCGCCATCTTCGGCCTCATCGCCTCGCTCATCTACCTGCTCAGCTTCTTCGGCATCGCCTTCGTGCAGTCCATCGTCTCGTCCAGCGACGACGACGAGGACTTCCTCGTCGGGTCGTCCGGAGCTCCGGCCGCCGCTGCCAACGCCGCTGGCGCGCCATCTTCCCGGCAGCAGCAGCAGGCGAAGGCGACGGCGCCGGCCCCGTGCGCGCTGCTCGGGAACCCCGCCGCGGCGCCGGAGAAAATGCCCGAGGAGGACGAGGAGATCGTGGCCTCGGTCGTCGCCGGGAAGATCCCGTCCTACGTGCTCGAGACCAGGCTCGGCGACTGCCGCCGCGCCGCGGGCATCCGGCGCGAGGCCGTGCGGCGGATCACGGGGAGGGAGATCGAGGGCCTCCCGCTCGACGGCTTCGACTACGCCTCCATCCTCGGCCAGTGCTGCGAGCTGCCGGTCGGGTACGTGCAGCTGCCCGTGGGCATCGCCGGCCCGCTCCTGCTCGACGGCCAGAGGTTCTACGTGCCCATGGCCACCACCGAGGGCTGCCTCGTCGCCAGCACCAACCGAGGCTGCAAGGCCATCGCCGAGTCCGGCGGCGCCACCAGCGTCGTGCTCCGGGACGGGATGACGCGCGCCCCCGTCGCCCGACTCCCCACCGCGCGCCGCGCGGCCGAGCTCAAGGCGTTCCTGGAGGACCCTGCCAATTTTGACACGCTCTCCATGGTCTTCAACAGGTGAATATGAATTAATTCAATTGCGACAAGAATCTTGATAGCATTCCGTAGCTGCTTTTTGTTCAATCCGACTCGTACACATCTAGAGTGAGACAAATGGCTCCGTGCTTTGCATAACACGCGGCAGAAATTCCACGATACGCGTTCTCCACAGTAGTAGTACAAGACACCTGTCTTAATCAAATCATTAAGCAATCAAAACCATATTTTCTTTCCTCATCTGTTTTGGAATCGTTGTGGGATGATGATTGATCATGACATGGATGCTGACTTGTTTGGGAACGCCACCAAATGTGAGCAGGTCGAGCAGGTTCGCGAGGATGCAGGGGTGCAGTGCGCCATGGCAGGGAGGAACCTGTACATGAGATTCAGCTGCAGCACAGGGGACGCCATGGGGATGAACATGGTCTCAAAGGGCGTGCAGAATGTACTGGATTTTCTTCAGGATGACTTCCCTGACATGGATGTCATTAGCATATCAGGTTCGCCCTTGGTCTCTCTTCTTTTTAGATAAGTTGAATTAGCTCACATAGTGTCTGCTTAGTGTACTGAACTTTCTGCGCATTTTTCCATCATAAGAAAAATGTTTAATTCCTTTTCACATTTAAGGTAAAGGGCACATAGCCGCCCCCCTAAAATAATTCATCTGCAAAGTGTTATTTGAATCCTGACCATACTAAGGAGTCTTCAATGAACAATAAGTATGAAAGACCTATTGGCAGTATAAATACCTAGTACTATTTCTTCTATTGAAATACCTACTATTTATTCTATTGAATCATTACGGAAGCTTGAAGACAAAAATGTGCTGAACATAGGACAATTAAATCTAATTGCACCTCTTTAAATTTAGTTGGCGTGAACCAGCGTGCAATGGTATATGAAGTTTAAGTAGTCCATCACTTTGCTATGCATTAGGATCAAGGAATTGCCTTTGGAAATGGCTATTTTTTTCAGACAAGATACCACATATAGTATTTTATAACACAAAGACACTGCACATAAACCAATACTGACTTTGATTAATACTTACTGTGAGTAGTTACAACTAAGTTTTCTTGGACGTCATCCATACTTCTAAGATAATCAGGAGAAGGCACACAAACCACAAAAAATTATGTATATTAGAAAGAAGATTTCAAGCAGAAACATCAGTGCTTCTTTTACACAAGCAGCAACGTCAGTGCTTTTACAAAAACAAGATGCATGAAATATTTGACTGTGCTATAAAAACCTGGTTGATCAGCATAATCTTGTTAGATCACAAGAAACAGTATTTCAAGATGGCGAATTGCTGCCACTTGCCCACTACTTTGTTTACTTAAGTTTGTAGCTTTCGTGTGCATTAATGTCTTTGGTCATATCTGATTCTTCCTGAACCTGGTCATAATTGATTTCGTCAGCATATCTGATTCTTCCTGAACCTGGTCATGATTGATTCCGTCAGCATAATTTTGTGCGTCAAATGACTGTAGAATTGTAGATGCAACATCCTACAACATATTTTGTACATATATTCATGTAATTTTACCAGGCTAACCAATATGTTTCACTCTTGAAATCAGGTAACTTTTGTTCTGACAAGAAGCCAGCTGCTGTGAATTGGATTGAAGGGCGTGGAAAGTCTGTTGTTTGCGAGGCTGTAATTAAGGAGGAAGTGGTGAAGAAGGTTCTAAAAACCAATGTGCAGTCACTAGTCGAGCTAAACACAATCAAGAATCTTGCTGGCTCGGCTATCGCTGGAGCTCTTGGGGTTTCAATGCTCATGCGAGCAATATTGTAACGGCCATCTTCATCGCCACTGGCCAGGATCCTGCACAGAACGTCGAGAGCTCCCACTGCATCACAATGCTGGAACCCATAAATGATGGAAAAGATCTTCACATATCTGTCACGATGCCTTCTATCGAGGTACCCAACAATGCCCGTTTTTGTATTCAAGCACTAACGCATCCAAGTTTTTTTTTTGAAAGATCAGGAGGAGCCAGAGGCTCCTACTGTAAATTTATTAAGGAAACAAACCGAGTTCAGAGTAACAGGAAAGGCAGCTAAGAAAAACAACAGAACAAAAAAGGAGAAAAGTTCCCTGAAAAGCCAGTCAGGGAACAGCAAAAGAAAGCAAGAAAATAAGGAAAAGAAATAAGCTAAGAGTTACAAATTGAATCCAAGTTTTGATGCTGGTGGTATGCTTTGCCTACAGTATGTTTGGTCCCACTTTGATTTTGTTTTGGAGGAAATGCTCTGTGCGTATCTCATGGTCCCAAATGGGCTATAGGACTTAACTTTCACATACTACATACTTTTTCATGGGTGATTGACCTTTGAATTCTTTTGATCATTCCATCTACTAACTTCCTTTATTAATAAAGAAAAGGTGACATAATGAATGCTGATCTTCCGCAAAACTAGAGCCCTGTATTTTGGTTCTGCACGGTAGGGCGACTGGGCAAAGATGACATAATGAACGCATTACATTGGGCTGCATTTATTTGTCATCGCAGCAGCTGACTTGATTCCAATGGAGTATTTTTACCCATTCCCAACAGAAAGGAATCTTTTCTTCTTGTTGTTTTCCTGTTCCACTCGGCTATTTGCTGGCTTGATGGGTAGGCTTTTGGCCTCTATTATGATTGATGAGGCACATAATAGTTGTATTGGTCTGTCTTGTTAACCATGATGCCATATACCACTGTGGAGCTACCAAAGACTATTTGTTTAACAACCAATTGCTCTATGAAATCAGCAACACCCTGCAATATAATAACAAAACGATGATTCCAGACCAAGCACTGATGATTATATTGCTTATGAAATGCAGGTGGGCACAGTTGGCGGTGGGACTCAGCTGGCTTCCCAGTCCGCTTGCCTCGACCTCCTGGGCGTGAAAGGTGCGAACCGGGACTCCCCTGGATCAAACGCGAGGCTGCTGGCCACCGTGGTGGCCGGCGGGGTCCTCGCTGGGGAGCTCTCCCTCCTGTCCGCCCTCGCGGCAGGGCAGCTCGTGAAGAGCCATATGAAGTACAACAGGTCGAGCAAGGACATGTCCAAGGCCCTACCTTGATCTGAACCGAGACTTGATCGACCGTTGTAACGGGAATGGACAGGTCCGGACACAGTGAAAATGGCGATGAATAAATTCTTGTGCCCCGTGGAAGTTTGGAAGTGGAAGTGCAGAGGTGCCGGCGGTGGGGCACTGGGTTTGGGCAGCAGGGCAAAGGTTCAGCAGTCCTGGTCACCACTCTCTCAAGAGGCAAAGAACCCATCAACATGGAGAGAAGGCAAGAACAGTATGTTCTCGAAGCAGGGAGAGTCCTTGCTCGGAGCTTGACCTGTTCTATCCTCGATGCTGGCCGGTCCAGGCGTCCAACGCAGTCATCAAACCGGTCGCGCGCTGACGCTGGAGAAGCGAGCTAACCTTTGGTTTTTCTTTTTCTTTTTTCTTTTGTGTTCATATCATAAGAGCTTTGGCCACCTTGGTGCAGAAAGTGTTGTTGTAGGTCGTGGTAGATACCTCTCTTTTTTTGTTCATTTTTTTTCCTTCGTGGTAATGCCTGGTAGGTCTCTCTCTTTGCTTCAGAAAGTGAAGTTCAGGAAGCAGCTTGCGAACCTGGTCTCTGTGTTGCAGCACTGTAATTATCTCTTTGCTTTTTCTCAGATTTGTTTGTTCCATTCTCCTCGTCTCGTTAACCAACCAAACTCTGTTGAAATCCGGTTGTGGGTGAGGCTGTGAAGTGTTGCGTATGATGTGTTGGACTGTTGGTTGGTTGGTTCGGAGATGAATGCAGATGGCCAGATGGGGATGGAACAAGCTGGAGATACTATCAAATTCAGAGTCCCGGAGAGGCAGGCGCCTCTGCAACCTCTTGTTTAGCCGGCCACCTGTGCTTTTGTCTGGGCTCCAGCGACTGATCAACCGGAGCCAGGCGTAGAGTCGTGGTCGTCGGCATTATCATCGCTCGCCGGTGTAAAGTAATCGAGATTCTCTGTCTATGGGGGCGGTCATCAGGCAGGGACGAGCACGAGCTGGTTGATGGGAGTCGAGTGCCGGCCGGACATGTGACCTGCATGTTGGGCAGGCAGATTGGATCCAGCATGCCACATGGCCCCTGGGGCCTGGAGCTGGAGCTGGAGCTGGCCTCTGGGGTCGCCATTGCCGGTGGCCGGCCAGTGCCAGTTCTGTGCAGCGACCTCGCATGCGGTCCACTTGTCCGCCAAGTGCCAATTGCCAAAGCAGCAGGTGCAGGGCGGGCAGCGGCCAAGAACGGACGAGGAGATGAGATCACAAGCAGATTCTGCAGATGGCATGCTAGCACTGGGAAAGATTCTCGGCCTCTCGTTTGACGCCTGCCTGGCGCAGTGATGACAACCGACTACCGAGTGCGTGCAGTACTGGCACTGCAAGACTACAGGGAAGAAACGGTCTTCCTGTGTGCCGAGATGGTGCACCGCACGGCCATGAGCACAAATCAAACGTGTGTGCATGTCCATTGGTGTCGTGAAATGCAGGTACGCTAGTATAAGCGCACGCTGAGCTTATTCTGGCCTTGCAATTGGTTGCATGTCTGTATGTTTGTCAGCTTTTTTCAGGTGCGGACCCCAGCTGGTCAACTTCATTTGCGCCTCTCGTTCCACTTCTGCCTGGGAAATCTGCCTGGCTACCTTGTACGTACTCATGTCATATTGGCATCCGGACTTATCCATCCGTTATAAACTCCAGCGTTGGCCGTATTTGGGTTCCAAGTTCTTCCCCCTTTCCCCGTGCTCGCAGCCGCCGAGGGATTTGGTCATGGCCATGGCGATTTAGGGTTTGAAATTAAGCTTTTCTGTAGGTTAGATTTGTAATCGCTTGATATAGCAGGCGCCTCATCCATTCTTTTTGTTGCTGCAGCTAGCAAGTTCGCCCGAGGTAAATATTTTAGTTCGTTCCAGCGAACGCTTATATCGTTTTGAGTTTTCCATTTTTTGTCCCGTTGTTTCTTATATCCGCATCATTCAGGTGCTGCTGCGATACGTATTTGATATTACGAGTCATATTTCAAATATAGCAATAGTTAGAAATCATTACTTCCCGTTTATTTGATTAAGATTTTTTGTTTAATACTGAGTAAGTTCTGTTATTTTACGCCAACTACATTTAGCGAAACTGCATCACCATTGTTAGCTTCCCTTAATAGTTAGGTTATCACTTGCGGAAGCTTGTATGTATTTACTAGCTGATTTTAGAGTTAACAGATAGTTTTTTCGTGTTTTCTGTTTTGTTTCGAGTATAGGTGTAACAGTTTTCATTAGACTCAACTTCTTTTTTTTTTTTTTATCAGATAGGAATTTTGTGTTTTTTGTTTTGTTTTTGTTCCTATTTGTTTTGTCTGTTTTGTTTCCAGTATATTGAGTATTTTTCTATATTTAGTAATTTATTCCCTTCTTTCCATATCCAGCGCGAAGCTGTATCACCATTGTTAGCTTGCCTTAATAGTTAGGTTATCACCTGTTGAAGCTTGTATGTACATACTATATGATTTTTACAGTTATGAAATCGGATGATGTGTGTTATCTTTTATTTTCCCAGTGTAGCTGTTACA
The DNA here is from genome assembly GCA_018135685.1 of Themeda triandra. NCBI lineage: Eukaryota > Viridiplantae > Streptophyta > Magnoliopsida > Poales > Poaceae > Themeda > Themeda triandra. The sequence goes on along the minus strand of JAENPR010001104.1, from coordinate 118,969 downwards.
GTTTGTATTAGACTCAACTTCAGCTTATTTATACATTGTGTTTTGTGTTCCCTTCTTTTTCCTGTATAGTTGAAATGAAGGTACAAGTTAGCCTTCTTAGGCACATGGAGAAGGTTCTTGAAGTACTTGGGTGTCTCTCACCTGAGGTCGTGGTTAGGGATTCGCGTCCTGGCAATAACATTTTCGCCATCAAAATCGATGTTAGCAGCATAAAGGCACGGTCTTTGAGTAATGATACAAAGGGTCATTATATAGTTACCAGTGAGGACATTGATAGTTTGGCCGTTGCTGAGCACAAAGCTATGATATCAGTCAAGAAGCTTCTTGAGGATAACTTTGCTGTTGAAATCAAAGATTTTAGCCGGGTCAAGATTATTGATTTTGAAGTGAAGATTGATGCTTTGGTGTCTAGGTTAAAGATCTACTCGATTCGGTTGCATTCCTTTTTGAGAGAGTATCAGGCTGCAATAAGTCTTGTTTCCCCATTTGTACTGTCTACTTCACAGAACTCTAATGCCATTATAAAGTCTGCATCTGAATCATTGTCTGTTTTGGAGAATTCATCTAAGTTAGTCATTGATCAATTACTTGAACAATGCATTAGTTTGGACAATGAGATGTTGGTCGCTTCTTCTCATGGGGTTTGTTGTTTGGTTAGTAGTTCTTTGTAGGTACAGAGTGTATTTATATGATTTATATATTCAGCAGGCCTGTGTAATTTTTGAATGATCTCACACTGTATGTTTCACTTTTTCTGATGTCTTTGCAGGCTCCTAGAGTTGTCTGCAACAATTTTATGAAGGACCTTCTTGCAGATATACTGGGTTTTCTTGAGCTGCCAACAGCCAATTACTGTACTGTTGAAACTGGGTGTAACCAATTCACTTGTACCTGCAGAATACAAGTCGACTGTTTTCAGGTTAGCAATACAAGTGGAGGAACTAGTATATCCGGTGAACTGAAGAGTAGCCCTTTTGATGCAGAGTCTAGTGCAGCAGGGAATGCAATCAGCTATCTGGAAGACACCAAGAATTTAGAGATTGTTGACTTCAACTTCGAGGCACTTTTGCAAGTGAGAGAGAGGCATGAGAAATTTGTGAACTTTATTGGGCAGTATAACCAGCTTATTAAATCTGCATCAAGTGAATGGTCCTCTTTTCTAGGTTCCTTGATGGGTTTTATTGATCAGCAATATTACATTGCTTCAGAGCTTTTTTTTATCAGATGAAACAACATTAGTTTATCAAGCTATAAGATCACTTGCTAGAGGTGTGGAGCTAGCTCAATATGAGATATGGAAAATTCAAGGGAATGCTATGTCTGAAATTTCCACATTAGGCACATTAGGTGACTGAAAACAGTTTGGTGAACCATTTTTTCATTGTAGTTTAGCAAGGAGTTTTTCTAGTTTGAACACTCACCTTGAGATGCAACCTGTTAGTTTCTGTATCTTTTGTAATTCTTGTACTAAGTTGTAACCGGGCAACCAAATTTGCTCTGGAACAAGAATGTTTGTTATCATCGGCTGGATGGAGCAATTTACATCATTTTTTTTCTTAGTGGTATATTCATCAATCCCCCTATAATTGCGCAGTATGAATTTGCGGCTTTACGAAATTTAGTTTAGCAACGAAACCTGCAACGAAGTTGATTTTTTCAATTAAATTTCATTTTTGGTAACATGCCATAATGAGAGCCGAACCCATTCTTTGTTTTTCTGAGTTTAGTATGCACCATAGCAGCTAACATGCCATATTTTGGTAATGACTAGTTTTGTATCTCTGAACTGTTAATATAAAATATCTATGTGTTTGAGTAATTCATTGTTTGAATCTCAAAGATTAGTTCGTTATTGTTACCATTTCTTTAGTTATTTTTTCGCAAAAGTCGCAAAGATTAGTGCTTTCAGGTGTTCTGGTATCACATCTTTTGCGTTGCGAGTCCAACGTGTTAGGATATGGGCTCCTGGAATACTTTGCACGTTGAAACGGATCATGAGCTGCAGATAGTAAAGGACAAAATAACATGATGATGCTGCAGAACAAGACTAACAAAACAAGTGTATCAGGAGACTGTACGGTAAGTATAATACTTACTCTAGCCCATTTTTTTTCCTGCATTTTGTTAGGAATCCCTTTAGTATAGTTTCTTTTTTTTGTATTTTGTCCTATAAAAATAAATTGGCGTATATTATTTTCTTTACCAATCCCTTGTTACAATGAATCACTAAATTTTTTTTGAAAACAGGTTTTATGAATCACTAAAAAAAATATTTGGTTAGTACTGATTTTATATGTTTCAGCTATTTAGATAAAGTTTTTCGGAAATTAAATGAAGGGTACATATAGGACGAGAAAAATAAGATTTTATATTTCTCCCCGTCGTTGGGCTAATGATTCGAAGCGTCAGTATGCGGTGGACTATTTAGTCCACCGAGTCTAGAGGATTCCTCGCCGCTGCGTCTTTTGGAAACCCCATCGCCTCCTCTCCCAAATCCCTCGCCTCCTCCTAAATCTATCGCCTAGGCTCCTCCGGAATCTCTCGCCTCCTCTCCTATTTCATCCGCATTCCATTCTTCTCCGGCGAGAGCGTATCGGTGTGAGCGTGATGGGGCGCAAGGGGAAGCAGCCGCAGCCCAGGAACAAACTGGGGCAGTACGCCTCCTACGACAAGCCGGAGGCCACAGTAGTTGGGGGCTCTTCAGCTGGATCTGGCAATGCTTGGATTCCGTTGGTCCACGTTGATTCCGACTCCGACGAGGTAAACGTTCCTTTGCAGGAGCAGATGGTCGTCATGAGCAAACCATCCAAGGAGGGAGGGAAAGCGGAGAAAGGCAAGAGTACCCCGGTAAGCTGCTTCTTTGCACACTAGGTACTACTCTTTTTTTTTTGCGCTTGCATTCACGATTCGATAGGAGAACATCATGGTTTAGGAATTTGTAGCATCGGTATTATGGCTTGGGTGATTTGTTCTGTACTCATATATATGCTCCCCTTTACTTTTGATGACATTTTGTCTATAAGGTTATTGCACGATGAAACGTAATTTGTTATAGAATCTCTCTGTTTTTATGAATTATACAGGCAGCTCATTTAGTGTTGAGATTTACAAGATTTGTGGGAAATTATATAATGAAACCATGTACTGTTTTTGTCATGCCGAATTTTTTTTTTAAGTTGATAAATAGATGGTTTAGTTACATGGAACTTGTGAAAGTAAGTTGTCACCAGAACCATCAGATAATTCTAGAATATTTCTTGGGAGGATTCCTTAGGACAGTTTTGAAACAATTAAAAACTTGACTTGTCTGTTATCGTCACGATTTGTGCTTCTATAGGTAGTGTTGTCATTTAATTTTAGTAACCAGGCTAGCCTGATTCTGATCGGTCTCCAAATCATTCGACCACGAGAAGGACCCTGCAAAATTCATCTCGTATGTTATTAGCTTAACATTTAATGTGGAATTGGGAGCTTATAATTCATATGGGAATCATTAGTTGCAAGGACGATGTTGTGTCCTTATTTTGTCACCTGAATTGTGTATTTGCAGCCTGTCTGACCATGTCATTTTGTTTTGTGGTACCGGTGTTGAAACATGAACAAATAGTTGTCTTCCGTTTGCATCCAAGTCACATTTAAATTCACCTTTGTGCCACACGTTTGAGTGGTCATCTTCTTCTGTATTTATGTAATATAACTGCTTCATTTCTCAAGTTTTTTTGCTAACTGTAATAATTTTTCTTTTTTTTTTTGCATGTGTCAGTGCTACAACGACTCTAGTGATGGTATGGAAATCAGCTCTGAGAGTTCTGATGATGTTGATGGACTGTTAGATGAGGTTGATGAGGTTTTTGTGGAAGCAAAAAGAAGATGTGTGACGATGGTGCTGCTGATCCGAAAAGATAGACAAGGGCCTTGACTGGTTGTATGAAGGCATTGTAGGTCCATGGCTTTGTCTCGCGGAGGATGAACAGAGGGAAGGAGGGTGCAAGTAAGAAACATGCTTCGAAGTAGCATGCCACCTGAGAAATAGGAAGGAGAACTCTAAGGAATAATGAGTTGCATATCTGTCGTATCTATGCATGTGTAATAGCTTGATGCATGTCTGCGCATAGCATGCCTAAGCATGTGCTTTTGGTTCTATCAACCGCGTGACATCTAGAATCTATGGACTAGAGGCTACATAACTCCATGTATGAGCCTGTCATTGTGTCCACCAGACTATGGCTATTACCTTATGTCTCTAGACTTATTGTCAAGACTGTGTAATGTGATGGTGGTCAGTTATTTTCATGTGATGCTGGTAGTTATTTCCATTCCATTGTTTGCTGGTAGTTATTGAAGGTTTTTGCTTTCTTTTCATTGTTTGCTGGTAGTTATTTTCATTTTCATTTTGTTGCCGCCACTAGTAATTTGTCTGTGTAATGTGATGCTGGTAGTTATTTTCATTTCATTGTGTGCTCGCTGTTACATACGCCGAAAGATTAATGTTAATAGTACAATCTCAACAACAACATTAACTTAGTTGAATAGGATCAATATGACATAAATAAGAGGTGGTCAGGAAACTTAATTGAACTCGCCCATCTACAAAATAGGAAGACCATCCGCACCAGGGAAATCCTGTTTTGGTATACCAACATGAGTTTAGCACTCCACTTTTTTAAAAGATTTTACTACAAGTTCGTTAGGAATTAAAGAATGGGAACAGAAACATCTCGGCACAGATGTGTTTGTTCAGGTACAAGTCAATTTTTTTGCCTACCATCTAACATGTACCCGCACTTTTCCCAATTCTTACGTAAACCTCCCAAAAACAACTCAGCAAAGGTTTCATTTTTGGTACAAATCAATAGCCTTGCTAAGGTCATGTCTGTCCTATTCCCAACTATATAATGCAACATTCATCGATTCGGGGGATTGCCAATGTTGCCCTCCATTTTTAGTAGTTGGTACATCAAGTTGGCCCTTTGTAGATGAGTTGCCTCCTGCACATACATGGTATATTTCATGAGTTTGCCACACTAGAAGAAAAATGATGTCAAATTATATTTCCATACCTTAGTTAAGACTCTAGTAATGTACGGCCATCGAAGTATCTTGCATATAACATTGTATATAGGCCGGTGTCCTCCCTGTAGCATTGTTATATTGTCTAGTAAATTTATTTGTACTTTATAACTTTTAAAGTTCATTTAAAAATTACATAACTCACCTGCTGACTGTGCCTCCAGCACTGTGAGTGTATTCAGTTTCCCATTCTTCAGTGTTGTTCTCATAGTCACTAAAAAAGGTTTGCCAGCACTGTGTCAATCCTGTGTTCATGAGCACCAATGTTTCCTTGTGTTTTTCTCGCATTGCTGATTCCGCTTGTTCCATGTATTGTGGGTCTAGGACAACTATCTTCTCTCTCTCAAAATCCCACACATACAGGCTCCAAGACCAACACACCAGTAGTGGCACCATGATAATAATTTCTGGTACTGAATTTGGGTTAATTTATTTTTTTATCACATCAATCAGACATAGGACTTGGAATTAGTACATATAAAGGGAACTCACTATTCTGCAATCGTGTACATCGTATGGTATGGAGTCTCCCAGAAACATATCATGAAGCAACATTGTTGGATTTTCCTTATGTGGGTGCAATGCCCATACCTGTTTGTTGGGGAGATATACATTATTAAGTGCATCACGTATTGAAAAGCTTGGTTTTATGGATGATTTATCATACCGCAAAATCTGTTGGTAGGAAGTGCCTCCATCTCTTCTCATCAATTTTGGAATACATATCATTTTCCATTTGTTGGTACAACCTTACAATTGCATCAATTGCTTTAGGGACAAAGTCAACCAAACCTTGGAACATTTCCCGCATAAGTGTTCCATCTATTGTAATAATGGGTGGCGTCACATGCATGTACCATACCCTGCATTAATATATAGAAGATCAGTACTAATCCCAAGCTCTGTTATTAGCGTAGCAAATAAGTAATGTTTATCTAATTAGCACACAAGACCTTTTGGTATCTTCTTTAGCCATATGCCTCATAGCAAACTGCATAGCTAGCTGGGCTTCCATGGGAGCATCTGGGTGTGTCATACCTATTGCAAAAGGTGAGACTCCGAACTCAGAGTTGCAGTTCATGGACTGTATCATTAGGTTTATTTCATTCCCACTTGAAATGAGATCATTTTGGTCACAGTCTTCAGATCGTCTGCCTAATTAAATATGACAATGCAATAAATCGGTATACATTACAAACTAGTAGCTGCACATATTGTTTTTTGTTTCTATACATTTTTACTGTATCCTTACCTCCAAAGGGTACAATTTCTGCTCCGCCGTTGGGCTTATTATGAACAAAGGTTCAGTGTAGTCAGCTTTGCTTGTTTGACTCCCAGCTCCCTGTACTGAGTAGTCCATATCTACGATTTTGACAAATGTTTTTAACTTGGATGGCATCTAATAAAAGTAGCGTAAAAGATATTTTTCACTTATCTATCACCTTCGTTGGGTAGCCCAAGTTCGGTCGAAGTTACAAGGTCTGCCTCTACTTTTTCTATTCCCCTGTTTGGATCGGTCTCCAAATCATTCGACCACGAGAAGGACCCCGAAAAATTCATCTCCTATGTTATTAGCTTAACATTGAATATGGGATTGGGAGCTTATAATTCATATGGGAATCATTAGTGGCAAGGGCGATGTTTGTGTCTTTATTTTGTTACCCGAATTGTGTATTTGCGTCTGTCGACCATGTCATTTTGTTTTGTGGTACCGGTGTTGAAACACGAACAAATAGTTGTCTTCCTTTTGCATCCAAGTCACAATTAAATTCACCTTTGTGCCACACGTTTGAGTGGTCATCTTCTTCTCGTATCTATGTATTTATCGAAGTCCCTCCGTTGGAGCTACTTGCTTTGGCCGCACATGAAAGAAAGGTTGTTTTTGTTATTGAGGAAGCTTGGTTTCATGTATTCTAAAACGACATGCCCGAGTTGTATATGGTTTGCTAAGTCCATAATTCACACCTTCTGCGTTGTTGTTGATTCACCCCCCCCTCACGGAGAAGAGTCTTTGATTTTCAAAGACTCCCGCAATGCTATACTTGTATCATTTGTGATGCTTGTAACTTGTAGCGCCCATTGGTGAAGTCTACTGGTTATGTCTTGCAAAAGATCAGCCCTGTACTTACAGTCATTTGTAACTGTTTCCTGCATAGCAGCATTGAATTTTTATTATTACTAATATGTAGTATCTTTTTGTCCCTTAAAAAAATAATAGCTGCGAATGTCCCCCTTTGTACCCGATTGTTGTTCTTCTTAATCTTGTACTCCATGTCTTTTGAGCGATTATACAAAACACCATCACATCGAAGGATCTGTTAGTGCACGGACCAATAATGTCACCAAAGTATTCAAACCAGATACACCAAACATGGTTATCATCACACCCTTTTTTGCATGTGCTTACCTCATTCGCTCCGTACTCTGTCATCCCTAAAACCGTATAATTACATCTATCATCTTTCTCAAGCGCAAGTAATATAGCACTTGGATAGTCGAGAAACCGTGGGAGCAATAACTTTGATGGAGTTAATTTTCCAAAGTTCACATTGTCAAGGTAGAAAACCTGCATGGAAATGAAGAAAAATGTTACGAGATCAAGTCACATCAGCTTTAGTTTCATTTTCCACAGAAAATTGCAAGGCGTCTTACCACTGCAAATAATAGGCATCCATCTAATGGCAATGTTTTGGCACCACAGTCTATAGATTGCTGAACTCTTGTGGATCCTTGGATTAGAGAATGCAGTACATATGCACACCAGTTGAACTCCCCAATTGTGTCAGGTTTGGACAGATTCTTGAACATGGCCTGGTTAATCTTAGCTTTTCCTACCTTTGGTGCGAGGAAACAAGCATCAACATATAATGCAAAGGCTGCTTTAAATGCTTCTTGTTCTCTGATTGTCATTTTCTTTCCATAGTCACGTTTCAATATGGACTCGACATACTCTAAAGTAATTTCACAGTCCTTTGATGTCCTCAATATCTTTTTGACCATAGCTATTTCCTTCTGAGTTGGCTGCTTGTCAAACTGCAGAATTCTATTTTTTCTAGGTACTCCAAGCACAACCTCAACATCAGAATCGACATTTCTATGCTTTGATGCTTGTTAATTTTGAACTCAGAAGTCTTGCGGTTTATGTTTCTCATTACCCAAGCAAGCCGCTTGTCTAGGGAACCCGTTTGGTGGGGAGATCTTCAATATTGCGCCAAAACCCATTGACTCGTACTAGGTCCTTCTTCTCGAAACCGAAACCCTTCAACATTATATGCAAACTACTCATAGAAAATGAAGTGGTAATTCGCTGTTCCGCTACGAACTTTTTGGGTTTGACTCGAGTTTTCTTGGCAACAATGGTGGTATTAGGCAGCTTCTTTTGTTGATTCGAAATCTTTCTACTGGAACGGTTTCTGTTTGTGTAAATTGGATTTAGCTTCAAAAAATCAACTCTTACTACTAAAGACGACGATATAGCCTCCTACGGTAGGAATTGTGTGATATATCTTACCTGCTGGCGGAGTTGCAAGATCTACAATCGATGCATCGCTCCTCACTCTCCTTGCACTGAAGGATGGACTGGAGGCTCCTAGAACTGGATTCAGTCGACGCCTCCACCCCCCATTGCGGGAGGTGCTTCTTGGTGGAACGGATCCACTTGCCGTGATAGCTACCTGCAATATGGAATCCCATGGTTCTGTCAAATCCCGAACGGAGAACTAAGAAATAAAATGCAGCACCGCAGCGTCAATCCGTAGTTTTATGGTTTACTGACCTCATTCTTCTCCCCTAGTGGCACTTCTTTCTCAGAGGTAGCCGCCATTGCTTGCGCGGATTTGTATTCCTTCTCAGTCGTGTTTGGGAACCATGAGCGCCATTGAAAGCTGATAGACTGTTTTTCGTTTGGTGGGCAGCTCTCCCCACCCCGCAGCGCCGCTTTTTCTCAACGGGGACGACAGGGTTGGAGGGAGATTCGTACGGTAGGTCATGTTGCCGGGCCTTTTTCTTTAGGCCCATTTGTTTTTTGAGATTTATTGTTATTATTTTCTCGTTATAAAATATAACCCTTCGTGTATCAAATAATGGATCTTTTATTTTGGTCGTGAAGTACTTTGATTTTGTTACATTTTACTCATTAATTTTTATTGTCATGGCATCTTTGAACCAAAAATTGGACCGAGAATTTTATCCCGGCCCCTTTCTCTTCATGTAGGCTACTTCAAACTCGCAATTTATTTACCGTTAATTTATTTATACATCTCGAGTATTTTGAAAAGGTTTTTATGATTACATTGCCGCAGCTTCTTTTGGGTTTATGGCCATGTAGGCGGAAATGAAACAATTGAGAACAAAATTTCAACGAATAAACATCACTTGCCGAAAATGACATTTCATCGAAGTACATAGCTCATACATCTTAGAAATTCAGTAGTCGATATTTAGCGTATCCCCTACCGATTCATCTAGGAACATATACATCATTCCTAGTTAACAAAAAATAGGCAAGCATTGGACAGGAAGGAGCTGAACGAGCTGGTCAGTTTTGCACAAGAGCTTGCTGTTTATTTCTGCTCTGCAACTTGATTAGAGTCTAGCATGCAGGAGGCGGCCGTAGGCGTATGTCCGTTTTCTCTTGAGGTTACTTGTAATTTCTTCGAACTCCCACTCCTTGTCCTCATCCAGATTGACCGATTCGGCGTCGTTGGTCTCCAGAAGCACTTCCTGGTCCCCCTGCTGCAGCACTCCTTCGATTTCTACGTCGTTGTCTGCAACTTCTTCATCCTCTTCTTGAGCCTGCACAATCATTGCCATGCCCCGCCATAGCTCAGCATGGTAAAAACGGTATCACTGTTGTTTTGGAAACGAATCTATTGCAGTTTCTCATACCTTGTCCGACAGTAGAGGAATACATGCAGCTCCATCCACTGCGGGAGGTTTCTTAACTTCATCCTGTTCCTGTTGCAATAAATTCGTGTTGTCAACATCATCTGCTGTGCAAAATAGAAATCAGTATGCATTCGTTCGTATTAAATGCAGACGTTGTAAGTCTTACCTTTGATTTCTCCGTCTGCGTTTCCGATAGCAGCGCATGCGCTTCACTGTCAGCCGCCGATTCTTCAGAACTTGTGAGCCCAGCTTCATCGGCCCCCAAGTAGCCCGAATGGCCCCCTCCTAGACCATGAACCGGTGATGAACACGTGAAAAAGCTCTCATGCTCGAGGCCTGAACAAGCGATTTGGGACGAGCTGGTGTTGTCCGACATTATGTTTTCTCTCTAGGTCGAAGGCAGAGAGGAGTTGCAAAGGAGTGTCCCTCTTTCTAACTGGAGTTCAGGCTTATCACCAAGGTCTGGTACTTCTGGAATAGTAGTGCGGTCTGGGTTGTTATGTGAGTGGCCGTCCCAACTAGAAGATTTGAATTTTCAGTTTCCCTCCCAACTCCAAATTTTGAATTTTGACTAAGCGCAGTACCAAATGTAATGGCTCACTTCCTACCCTTGTTGCGCAGGCTACTGATGTCCCAAATCCTATCTCTTTCAATGAGATTTTGATGGGGAGACCTGTCCCATCGCGTATTTTGTGTGGTATAGCTGTACGCCTGTACCAGTTCCTGTCCCCTATGACGTCTACAGCTAGTACTTAAATGGAACAGCATTTACATCACACGGGCTCCTTTTGTAACATCTTCATTTTTTTCGTTATGCCAAAATGTAATGCACTGTTCCAAACTTTTGGAATTACGTAACAGGTACTATATAACTTGGAGTATGTTTCGGGAGATGACATTTTTTTTAGATTGCTTAATGCAATATAGTGTACTATTATGCATACTGCAGTCGTGGAGTTCTTACATGTCACAGGCACTGCCGCACCATATAAATTTTGAGGGACAAAGCCATTTGCACAAAGAAGCATGCCCGTACACATTTATTTATTTGTTCTTGCATGTTTCTTACTTATCAGCAGTAACAATGAAGATCAATAAATATTACACACTTAGTTACAATTCCGAAACCATCTTCACGTTGCTCCATTGTAACGTGATTCGCTGAATCCCCAATCTTGAGGACAATCATCTCCCGTCAGATGCTTCTTCTTGTCTGAATTAAATTTTGGAACTGTAATTACAGTTTTAACAATATTTTATTAAAGAACATGAAGTGATTTTGTTGTTTACCTGTCTTCTTCTTGTTGGCTGGATGTTTAGTTCTAATTTTTTTGGGTGCATGAGTTTCGCTTTCGTAGCCTTGTCCATATTTGTACCTAGTACACAATAAGACATAAGAAGAGAATATTTATCAATTTTTTCGACGAGCAATCATGGAAAACTATTTTTACATTTTTTTTGGGATAAAAAAATTACCGAATTGCCGTTGGAAATTTAGTGTCCTCGGCAAATAATTCAGCTCACCGGCATGGCAATCATTCTCCTCACAAACATGCCCCGTAACATGATGTGATAATCGGCTCTTCTTACAGCTGCACAAGAAATACAAAGTTATTTCAACAGTATTTACCGCATTAACATGCTATCTTATTGTATATACTAAAAAAAATTACCCAGGGGGGTTCTTTTTGCAGCTCGTTTACTTCCACGACGCTGGGGTGGTAAAGATTTGTTGTTAACACCTGTACATACGTATGTTTTCATATTGTTGTTTTCACAGAATATCATGTATAGTATGTTGGTTCATCCTTTACCTTTCTCCTGTGGAACAGCGTATTGCTTGTTATCTTCAGCTCCTGTAAGATTTTGACAACCATTAGTATTTTCAGATTCTATTTATCTGAAACTCACATCACAACAACATTTGTGTTGATCACCTTTTTGGTCTGCCATGCAGGTACATCTTTATATGTGTTAGATTATGCTATCAGATAAAACAGTATAAAATAGTTAACTTTTAGGGAAAGCTATAATTTTGTAATCATCAAGTGTTTCCTGCTTTCCATAAATATTTTTTACATCTCGCTACTCACCAGTACATGTAGAGGCCTTATCCTTCCCCAAATTGTCTTTGTCATCTGAAAATGGAGTCGAATACTTCAATTAGTTTCATACCATAAAAATTATTGAATAATTTCTATGGTCTTATTTGTTTTTTTCTGTGCCTACCTCCAAAACATTCTTCTTTATGATATGTTGACTGGATCACTTTGTAAACCATCTTTTTTACACCTTCATTGTGCCTGTCACTTAATTCACACAGCTGATCAGCAAAATCCTTGCATGTTTGTCTGATGCCTTGTTTGTGCCGCGAGTTCTGATTGTCTACGTACGCAATTGCCTTCAACATTAGACTGGAAATCATGTTTTTGCCAAATCACAAGTTATAATGCAACTAACTGGTATCAACTGTAACATTTACATACCCATTCCAGGACACATTTAACCGAGGACTTTGCCCCCTTACTGGCCTCCCCGGAGGTATTCCCCATACTATCCGAAACATGACGTACCTGGAAAGAAGCAGAATTTGATGGGAAGCCTGTTTTTTTTTTTTGTGGATCATTAAATGTCAATAATGAATTCATATGTTTCCGGAGTTCGCACCTTAAATGTACCGTACGGTCGTTGTTGCCTTTGGATCCTTTGCGTTTGTCTAGCTTGATCAAATTATTTATCTTCTCATAACTGTAGTCTGCAATTCTCGGTAGTTTCTTTACTGCTTCAGGGTAAGGGCTGAATTCGACGTTGTCCAAATAAACAACCTGCAAACATTATTACGGTGTGGACATTAGTTGTGAATATTCAGCGTACGAAGAATAATGGAGTACCAATACACAGTGTAGTTGCTAACCTGTAGGAACAACAAACAGCCATCTAAGCACACAGATGATTTCTGAGATGAAATGTCAGACTTCACTTTTGCTGCCGATTCTCTTAGTGTCTTCAGCACATACGATGACCAGTTCAGCCTAGGTATACGACTTGGGTCTGTGATTGAGTCGAAGATCTCCGTATTTATCTTTGGTGGTCTCCCCTTTGGTGCCAGGAAATAGCTCACTGTATATATTACCAATGCAGTAACGAAAGCTCCACGAAGCGCACCGCTACTATCACTTGATATATCCCGTAACAAAACTTGTTTTACTGTATCCAGATCCAGTTCCTGATTGTCGTCTAATTGTAAGTTTCTTCTTATTAAGAATTTATTTTCTTCTAGTTTGCTTGGATCATGTACTTCCAGCTCATCTCCTGTGGTTGATAAACCCATAACTAAACCCACATCTTCATTTTTCAACGGAATGCATCCTTGTTTCCCTAGCTCTATCGTATTTGTTGTCTCGTCTAATTTCATTGCCAACCAAAGTGAGAATTGCAACTTGAATGGTCTTTCGGACTCTGTCCCTCCCCTTGGAAGTTGTTTGAGTCCATCAAACTTAAGATCTATCAAGATTTTCTCTTTTTCCCCATCCATGAATGACAACATTTCTACAAGAGGGCTAATTCTAAATCCAGTATGCACCTACGCATGGAATGAAACAAATGTTAACTTAGTTATATCCATTATCCAAAACATAAACGATTGCTTGCAGGATTTGCATTGAGATAAATTACTAATTTGCTCCACGTGTTTACATAGAATTCATTTGCTCCACGAATTATCTAATAAAACTTGTTTTTGTATTACTTTTGCCATTGAATGGAACAATGCTTATTGCCTTTCATTTGTTTGTACTATACGAAGTCGCCATGTCTACTACAAATCAGCACTGCATGAATTTAATAATTTCCATACCTTGACAGATCTCAAATCTGTTCCTTCTCCCTTCCCGGTTCCTCTGGAGTCACTGCTTGTCTCCTGGCCCTCGAAGGGGCTGTTGGCTGTGAATCCCTGATGAGCGCTACTTCCCCTACTAGTCTCCATCCCTCCTGAGTTTGCCATCCTGTGCGGAAAAGATTCTCAGAACAACATAGTAACCAGCCATGTAGGTTTTGCTGCCGCCATGAATCGAACAATATCGGGGCTTACCTTACAACCGAGATGGATTTATCAGGTACTTGTTGTTGTGCTTTTTGGACCAGATCCCTGCGCCTGCGCCGATTTAGCCGACGGCGATTATCTGTGGTGGCTGTTTTTGTTTCTAAGGAGTTCGAGCTTGAAGACGACTCTTTAGAGCTTCATGCCTGTCTGCTCGCGCTCTCTGTTCGCTTTTTTTTGCGCTGCAGTTTAGATCCCCTCTCACTATAGTCCACCACTCTCTGTTGGTTTGTCAGTGAGACACTAAAAAATTCATATTGATTGCTGGGCCGGCCCATCCTATAGGACAAAGGCACAAGCATCTCCACTGCAGCATTACGCCCCCGATATTAGAACCAGTGTTAAGAAGAGATATTATCTGGCGACTTGTGCATTTTGTAAATCCGTCACGTCTCACAAGTCTTTGTTACTCTTGATTTTGTAATCTTTTTGTATTTGAACCAGTGAAATAGTTATTTTCAATATGGAATTAGCTATGCATAGTACATTTTTCTTATTCGAAGGGTTTTGATTCTGTCACCGTGGAAGATACTTCACTTTTTATGTTTCAGGCCTCCCATACCGTTGTACTTGGACACGCCATGCAAGGTATCGAAGTGAAATATAGTTATACAACAGCCGCACAGTGCTTTTGTGTCAAGATAGGCTTATGGTCTAGTACTCGCCATTTTTTTTTTGCTTGCCGCTCGCTTGCCGGCTCACGTCCCCGCTTGCCGCTCGAAGCCGCAGTGAAGCCGGATGGTAGGTTTGAAAGGCAGATTCCCCCCCACCCACCCACACACACACACACACACACACACACACACACACACACACACACACACACACACACACACACACACGCTTCGTTTTGTTTCGCACTTGGGATGATCGGGATCAGCCTTTGAGTTCAATTTTAATAATTAGTATTTCACTATCGGTTGGTCTCGTCGGTGGGTACAATTATAATTTTTACACTTTGGATCATTAGTACTCTTGATCTTAATACTAACTATTATTGCATACTAGTTGAAATCAGCTCTTTTTTTCCATTTGAAACAAACACTTTACCTAATTACCTAATCAGATACGCGCAAATTAAAAAAATTCACCCATATGTAACTAACTTTTTAAAACTATATATGAAGTGTTTGTCTATATTCTTATGCCCGGTTAAACTCACTATGAATTGTGAATAGTTACTCTTGAATAATTTTGTATTGGTGAAGGTACGGCAACATTAGGGCTTTCCTTTGCGACCCTCAATTATTTCATTGATTACAATTATAGAGAATGCTACCCTGCATTTATTTGGAAGGTTTTTTCCATTCTCCCCTGTAGTTTGTGCATCTTCTACCTCTAAAACTGATATAGACGTTGAGCTTCATTAGCCTTATTTCATTAGTTCCAACTATGAAGAATCCTACTATGCCGTTCCTCGGAAGTTTTCATACATTTTCACTAGTAGCTTGTGAATGTCGTACCCCTATATCCGATATAGACGTTGCCTTATGTATTGTACAACCACCGACTTTACTTGTATCATATAGGTTTGTATCTACAAATAATTAGCATCCGGACCTTTTGTAGTTTCTATCATTTTACATTTCCTCCGTTTTGCTGTATGACAAAAAAGCATCGTATTGGACACTGGACATTTTAGACTCATCTTTTTTGTCACTATTTTTATTTAAAAGTGTGCCAATTTGGCGTATCTTGGAGATCTACCGCAACTGTGTCGATGTTTTGTCATGATATTCTGCTAGTGAACTTATCAAGCACCTATCCATATACTGGCCATATTTGTTGAGTTTCCTGGAGAATTGAATAAGGTGGAAACAACCTTTTGTTAGTTATTACATCGTAATGTAATCATTTTGAGCTATCACTTTTCTCCATTCATCGCGGCGCAAGTTATTGAGTTTCGGGGCAAGCTGCATGTTGTGAAGTAAAGGAACCGCCATTGTTCACTTTTCTTTTAGTTTTGCTAGTTGTTGGAAGCGCTTATGGTAGTCCTAGCACTATGTACTAACATAAATGTCGTGTGTCACCAACCTTTTACTAAGTTTTACCGCCGTTTTACGCTACGTAATCAATCAACTTTGTCTATAGCAACTAGTTTTGTTTTACCCCCCTAGACTATTGTCTATATAATTGACAACTTTAACCATAATTAGTTGCCAAGTTGATGTTTGTTGGTTTCATTTTCACGCGCAATATTTGGTAGATTGAACCGACCACTTTATTTCATCATACATAAAGTACTTGAGAAGGGTTATTTTATGTTTTATATTCCCCTTGTTTCATTTTATTTTTGTATATTAAGTTTTTTCCCTCTCGTATTATATGGTAATTAGTTTATGGTAACCAAGGACTTTTTTATTGTTTTCGTAACGTTAACGTTAGTTAAATATCTAAAGTTTTTAAATTAAACTAACTATGAGTCGTAAACTTGTGATTTCTCCTAATGGTAATCTTTATGCCACTACCCATCAATCTTCTGTAATATATATATGTTTCAGTCCTCCCCTAGACTGCGCTGCGCCACTACCCCAGCCCATAGTTTGAAACAGGACGTCGTAGTCATTGCTTCGCCCACCGCAAGGTCACAATGTCTCATGCAGCTGTGAGTTCTTGTCACCGCCAGAGCTCATCTGAGAGCTCATCGTCTCGACGTCGATCGCAAGTGCCTCAGCCGCATCCGCTGCTGAGATGTGCTTGTGGCCATCTCGCAGACGTATGGATTGCAGGCACCCCGAAGAACAGAGGGCGTAGGTTTATCAAGTGCTTCAAGCAGGTATCAGATCTGTGTGCCAGATATTGATAATTATCAGATAGCATTCGAAGTAATCTTGAGCGCATGTCGTTGTCTTCGTTTGCAGGAGGGCCCAACTGCCTGTGGTCTCTGGATCTGGGAAGACCTCCTTGAGGAATATGTCTCCCACAGACTTAGGGCCGCTGTTGAGTATGGAACGATGGTAGCAGCTTCGCTTAGAGATGAGCTTCATGATAAGAATGCTCTTGTGTTGGCAGGAGCCAAAGACCTTGGAGATTTGAAGTGTAGCTCATTTCGTCGCCTTGTATTTTTTGGCTTTGTTTCATTCGTTCTCGGCTGGATCATCGCTAGGTGGTTTGTTGACGGTAGTTAACGTCAATTTTTAACCATCAACATAACTTTTATAACTGCAAAAAGATGATCATCAGCATAGGTCTAGAGGTTTGAGCTAACAAATTCCACGAGTTTTGGTGCACCTATGTTTTGCGGGGGCTTACACAGAATAGAGCTAAAATGGATAAAGTCATTGTATAAAAGTATCTCAAATGATGAAATGGACTACACCATTGCGAAGGGCTCGTCGCGCTGATCGAAATGGATATATTATTCACTATATTTGGAGTCCGGAATAAAAAGATACAGAGGAAGGAAGATTTCACATGAAATGACGAAGTCAACTGACATCAGCTGACAGCGGGCCCCACCGCTGCAGGCCTTGTCGGCGGCAGGCGCTGACACGCGGGCCAGGCGGCTGCTCCCCGCCGGGGGACACGCGCAGGCGGCCGCCAATCCAGCGGCGTCACGTGGCCTGCCTGTTCCCTTGCGCGCGCGCGACGCAGAGTGCGGGCGGGAGCGCTGGCGCTGGTTTCCCCCTCCGGCCGGGACACGTGGCAGCGCGGGGCTGGTGCGGAGGCGGCCTGGCACGGCCCAGTCGGCCCAGCGCAGGTAAACCGGCCCAACCGGCCGGTCCAGTCGCCCAGAAGCCTCCAGAATCTTCCAGAAAAGCTCCAGCACCCTGGTTCGACCGGTTCGGGTCCGGTTCAGGGCCTAAACGGCCGGTTCTTCTCCGGTTTTCTTCGCAGATCGACCAGAGAATATGCCAAGATTATTATCTTCATCTCCACCCTCCATTTAGGTCGGTTTTATCTAAGGGTGGAGAATAAATGTGACGCGAATCGATGACGTGGCGATTCCTTAAGGGCTACTCCACCCAGGGCTATATAAGGAGGGCGCCCCCCTAGGGTTTCCATCATATCTCTTCTACAAGATCAAAGCTAGGGTTTCAAGTCTTCATCTAATTAGAAGAGGGTCCCTCTAGTTCATCTAGTTCTAGTTCTAGTTCATCTAGTTCTAGTTCTAGTTCGTCTAGTTGTATCTAGAAAATAGGGAGAGAGAGGAGGAGAGAGCTGAGGAGGAGCCGGATCTGTCGGATCTTCCTCAACATTGTACTTTTGCAGCATCTAGTTCGTCTTCCAGCTACTCTCCAGGTTCTACAATTATTATTTCTAAGTTCAGTTCTTTATTTAATTATACTTTATTCTATTTACTTGATCTTTGCTCGTATTGAGTGCTCTAGTTATTCTAGATAATTAGAGTAGTAAACGCTAGTGTAGACGTGGTGTCTAGGCTATAGTTTACCTGAGTTTGCGCCCAATCCCACGGATAATTGTGGTAGCCCCAGAGGTGACAGCTCTGTCAGGCCTTTGTATTCCACCACGTTCGGGTTGGTGTTTCGTAGAGCTTTTTGGCAGCCTTCTCCCGACTACTTTATTCCCAATCTCTTTCGAGAGTCGGAAAGGTACTTGTTGCTCCATAGTAAGTAGAGTGTAGTAAGCCTGATTTTGATCACCCAATCAACTTAGAAAACTCTAGAAGGTTCCTCTCTACCCACCAAAAACATTTATATCTTTCTTTTCTTACCTTTATCCTTGACGACCTTGATTCTCTAGTACACTCACGTTCCCCGTGGAAATCGATACTCCGGAATACTCCCGGGTGAAAGCTACATCGTACTCCGTGCGCTTGCGGATTTATTCCGCTTACGCTAAGAAGTGTCAACAAGCTTTACGGCGCCGTTGTCGGGAACGGTAGTCAGTGCTAGTTTAGAACCAAGTTTGCCCGTGTATCCTTTTTTCATTCATCAACCACCACCACCACATGGATTTCACACCTATCTATAAATTCTTTGCTCCAAAGGGGAACCTGTTGGAGCCTTCACCATCATCGACCCTATTCTTACGTATGCCTATGAGCTTCCCCCCGCTTTCATAGACATGATTAGGGAGTTATCCTTCTCTCGGGTTAGCCGACGAAGACCCATACACCCACTTTAGGGAATTTGAGCAAGTTGTGTTCTTGTCGAATTATTGCCGGCATGACACAAGAGACCCTTAAATGGAAATTATTTCCGTTCTCCTTAATGGGAAGAGCAAAAAAGTGGCATGCTCATTCCGTAAAAGGTGCAAATGGAAATTGGGTTGAACTTCGAGATAATTTTTGTCTCGCATTCTTCCCTCTTTATAAAATTGCTGACCTTAGAATAGAAGTTCTTAATTTCAAACAAAAAGAGAAGGAGACATTAGGAGCAGCTTGGGCAAGATTCTCCAAATTACCAATTCGGGTCCAAACCTTGCCTTGCCCGACCATGTCCTACACTATCACTTTTATCGTGGTCTTAACAAGGAAGCTCGCTCTACATCTCGACATTGCTTTAGGAGGTTCATTCTCTCATAAACTTGTTAGTGAAGGGAAAGCAATCCTAGAGAAAATCCTTGAAAACACCCCCTACACCGGCATTTATGATGAGTTTCCCGAAGAAGAAAACGAAGTCGAGCCAACCTCGACCAACAAGAGGAGATACTTGCAACCGAATCTAAAATTCCTTTAGATTCTTCTAATGATTTAGTTGCCAAAGAATCTCCCACTATGGGAACACAACCCACATTGGAAGTCGATGAGCCCCATCCTTCCACATTCCTCTCGAAATCGAGGTAGATCTTTTGAAGATTTTGGTAATGCCTCAAAATTTCCAGTCAAGTAAAACCTCTGGTGCACTCTGTGCCATTTGAGGATAATGATGGTCCACCTAATGATCCCTTCTTAATGGAACACATTAAGGGACTTTCAGCCATCATGAGTCAGTGAGTGGTTGCGTAAACGGAGTTATCCACAGAGGTAGCCCGTATCACTACACCCTCGAGACTTTTAGTTGCAATCTTAAGGGGACCACCGTAGAGGCTTATTATAGTCCTACCGTTGGGATGAACATTGTCTCTAAGGCTTTTGCCAAGAACTTTGCCCTAACGAATCCTTGATCCCATCTCATAAGCTTTTAAGAACTCCATCCGGAGTTACTTTAGAAAGTTATGGGGTCATGAGGTCTATTCCCTTACGTATGAGAGGCTCTGAGTACCGTCTAGACTTTCACATCTACGACACCTCAGACATGTTCGTCTTGATTGGTGTACCTATAAGGACACTCTTTCAAGAGCGACCAAAACAATGTCTCTTAAATTTAAAGTTGGGAAACTCTACTATCGATGTTTCACTTGCACGCTCACATAATGCCATAGTAGAACCCAAACTTGAAGAAGACCCTATTGAGGAAGTCTTAATGGCATCTCTAGAAGACTTGGCCCACCCACAATTCGATATTGAACATTTCATTGAAGAAGAGGAAGAGCTAGCGAACCTATTGAGCTAGACCTCTTTGAGTGGCCTCCACGACCCTCGATTGAGCTAAAACCTCTTCCTCTTGGCTTGAAATATGTCTTTCTTAATGATAATCCGAAACTCCCGTTATTATAAGTGGCAAGCTTTCCCAAGAAGAAACCCGTAGGCTTGTCACCGTCCTAGAAAGACATAGATCGGCCATAGGCTACTCACTCCATGACCTCAAGGGGATCAGTCCCCGCACTATGCACACATCGTATTCCTACAGATCCCGACATATCACCATCAAGGGAACACCAACGCAGCTTAATAATGCAATGCGAGAGGTTGTTCACAAAGAGGTCCTTAAGCTTTTGCACGCCGGGATTATTTATCCCGTACCACATAGTGAGTGGGTTAGCCCCGTCCAAGTTGTACCAAAGAAAGGGGGAATGACGGTTGTTAGAAATGAGAAGAATGAACTCATTCCTCGCCGCACCGTCACGGGTGGCGAATGTGCATAGACTACCGGAACTTAACAAGGCTACAAAGAAAGACCACTTCCCGTTACCATTCATCGATGAGATGTTGGAACGGCTTGCAAAGCACTCTTTCTTTTGTTTCCTTGATGGGTATTCGGATATCATCAAATCCCGATCCACCCTGATGACCAAAGTAAGACTACTTTCACATGCCCATATGGAACTTTCGCATACCGACGAATGTCGTTCGAACTATGTAATGCTCCAGCTTCTTTCCAACGGTGCATGATGTCTATTTTCTCCGACATGATCGAGAAAATCATGGAGGTGTTCATGGATGACTTTACTATCTATGGCACAACCTTTGATGATTGTCTGGAGAATCTAGACAAAGTCTTACAACGATGTGAAGAAAAGTACTTAGTCCCGAACTCGGGAAAAATGTCATTTTATGGTTCGAAGGAATAGTGCTAGGACACAAGGTGTCCGAACGTGGATAGAAGTGGATAGAGCAAAGATTGAAGTTATTGAACAACTTCCACCTCCCACAAATGTGAAGGGAATCCGAAGCTTTCTAGGTCATGCGGGGTTCTATAGGCGGTTTATCAAAGACTTTTCTCAAATCGCTAGACCCCTCACTAGACTCTTAGCTAAGGATGCACCTTTCATCTTTGACAATGAGTGCTATGAATCTTTCCAAACCCTCAAACAAGCACTCATTTCAGCTCCAATCATCCAGCCACCTGATTGGACGCTACCTTTCGAAATCATGTGTGATGCTAGCGACTTTGCTATTGGTGCCGTTCTCGGCCAAACAAAGGATAAAAAGCACTATGCTATATCCTATGCTAGCAAAACCTTGACTGGGCCACAACTCAATTATGCCACCACTGAAAAAGAGTTGTTGGCAGTTGTCTTTGCAATAGACAAGTTTAGATCTTACTTAGTTGGAGCAAAGGTAATCATTTATTCGAGACCATGCCGCGCTTAAATACCCGCTCACTAAGAAAGATGCTAAACCTCGGTTGATCCGCTGGATTCTTTTACTCCAAGAATTTGACATAGAAATAAGAGATAAGAAAGGAGCAGAGAATTCAAAGTAGGGCCGATCACTTGTCTAGGCTCCAAAGATAAGGAAACACATGAGTTGCCCATTAACGATTATCTACGGACGACACACTCCTCGCGGTATCACACTCTAACCCCCGGTACGCGAGATATTGTGAATTTTATGGTTGCGAGGTTATGTCCCACCAGGAGGAGATAAGAGAAAGCTCAAATATGATGCTCGATGCCACTTATGGGATGACCCATATCTCTATCGAGTCTGCTCCGATGGATTATTGCGAGATGTGTCCCGATGGATGATGCGATGAAAATCATAGAGAGATGTCATGCATCACCATATGGAGGACATTATGGAGCATTCCGTACGCATGCGAAGATCTGGCAAAGTGGATTCTTCTGGCCCACGATGTATCAAGATACAAAGGAGTTTGTTAGAAGATGTGCCGATGTCGTAAAACATGGAAACATCAATGCTCGGAATGCAATGCCACTCCGAACAACCTACAAGTAGAGTTGTTTGATGTTTGGGGAATCGACTACATGGGACCATTCCAAAAATCTGGAGATGCCGAATACATCTTAGTGGCGAGTTGACTATGTGTCCAAATGGGTAGAAGCAATACCATGTCGAGTCGCGATTCCAAGAACGCCAAGAAGATGTTCCATGAAGTGATATTCCCAAGATTTGGCACACCAAGAATGGTCATAAGTGATGGAGGATCACATTTCATTGATAAGAGCTTCAAACAATTCTTGACAGAATATGGAGTTAAGCATAATGTTGCAACTCCATACCACCCCCAGACAAGCGGTCAAGCGAAAACATCAAATAAGCAAATCAAGAATATCCTACGAAGACCGTGGATGAAATGGGAAAGAAATGGAAGTACAAGCTTCATGATGCACTATGGGCATACCGGATCGCATACAAAACACCCATAGGCATGTCACCTTATCGCTAGTATATGGGAAGACATGCCACTTGCCCGTTGAATTGGAATTTAGAGCTCACTGGGCAATCAAGAAATGGAACATGGATCTCCATCTAGTCGGCAAGAATCGTCAGATGCAAATATCTGAGCTCGAAGAGTGGAGAGAAAAGGCTTATCACAGCTCCAAGATTTACAAAGAAAGAACCAAAAGGTGGCATGACAAGAGAATCAAGCACAAGGAGTTCAAGCCCGGAGACAAAGTCCTATTATTCAACTCAAGAGTGAAGCTCTTCGGTCATGGAAAACTTAGAAGCAAATGGGAAGGACCATTCAAGGTGATTGAAGTTGCATCTCATGGTGCCATCACACTTCAAGATGATATAGGTAATACATTTAAGGTAAATGGTCAACGTTTGAAAGTTTTTCTTGAACCTGAAAACATAGAAGAAATTGATGTGATTGAATTCTTGCAATTTAAAGATCCAATTTAAAAAAACACTGCTCCGCAAATGCTCTAGACAACTAAGGCCTAACACTTAATCAGGTTCCACGAGTTTTGTTGTCTATTTGAGTTGTGCAGAATTGGAAAGTTTGAGAAGAGTGAGATTTACATGTCACAAGAGTGAGAGATTATGCCAACATCCAACTTGGGGAGAGCATCCCCGTGTATCTAGATAAGTGTTTCTTGTTACCTTCTTATTTATTTTAATTTGCTTGATATATATATTCAGTTCCGGGTAATGTTTAAGTCTCGTTAAATAAAATGAGGGTGTACAAGTTTTTGCCTGCTAAAATAAGTTCCTAGAATAAACTCTTTGGAAGTGATGAATAGTTGCTCTGTCGTAATTCCTTTCAAGTGCCTGTTTTCAATCTAGAACTCTCCCAAGTTTTGGACACACTGTTTTGATCTAAGATTTGCTCTGAACCTGACACTTGTGGGTAGCAAATGCTTGATCTAAGTCTAGGTGGTTGACGGGTATGATATGGGAAGGTCTGAGCTGCTGTTTATCTTGTTCTAAGTGATACTAGAGTTCTGGAGAATTTATCTTTTGAAAATTAAAATTGTTGCATGATGAGTTCCTGTATGATGAGTGTTTGAAATTCCTACCACAGCCATATACATGCTTACTAGACTAGGAAGTCCACTTATACTTACTTATGCCTTGAGTGTGGTCGATTATGTTGACCCTTAGAAACTCGTCATACAGTTAAAGTCAAGATCACACACACGTACACCATGCACCCTCGCTACTTCTACCCCGGAAGTATGCGCCACCATATTCATTCATTAGACACATCCCAAAATTGTTCTACTCCTACACCGGGAGTGAGCATAAAAAAATATCCCTTCATCCATTGCTAGCCCCTTTTGTTATCCAATAAAGCTCCAAGTATACGTTTGCTGCTACATCCATCAATATTTTCAAGGAAGATATCAAGGTGCTTCATCCAAAAAAAAAAGAAAAGAAAAAAAAAGAAAGAAGAAAAAAAAGAGAAGAGAAGAGCAAGAAGGAGTGTCCCATCATATGCGAGATTTTCAGTTTGTCCAAGTTCTATCTAAATTCTTCATGGTTCAATTTCAAGGGAGGTATACATTTCTTCAAGAAGCAAAAGTAGAATTAGGTGTTCACCATTATCATCCCTTTTACCCCTTCATTTCTTCTTATACCTATCATCATCATTTTCCACTACCACCATACATCCATTTAACCCATATATAGGACCACACACATGCACATCTTGATTTGATTGTATGTCCAGTTTCTTCGGATCCATGGTTTGACTATGCAACATATGTATAAGCTCTCACCTACAACTCCACATAAGCCTATTAGAGGTAGGGTGAGAGAGTGAAGGCACAATGTTACTATGCCTTATGCCAAAAATACCACATATCTTGAGAGAAGAGAGAAGGCATACACCATTAATGCCTTGGTAAGGATCCAGAAATACCACATATGAGAGACTTGAGAGGGTCATACAAGGAATCTCTCGAGTTTTATTTGAAATCTTGCAAAACTCCGGAATGAAGGTAGATCAAAGAGCTTGAGACATAGTGCTTGACTTGACCGTTCGTCTTTCAACCGCTCAAGACCCAAGTGAAGGCTACAAGCCCCATGGTGGAAGGTAACACGGGTAAGTTTGAAGTCAGAATAGTTTACTCTAATCCGGAAGAGAGTTCCTGTTTGAACGCATGTGTACTTTTGAGGCGTGAAAGCATTGTAGCAACTCCCGATCCTTGGTTTAGTTTAGCTTTGCTCGGGACGAGCAAAGGTTTAGCTTGGGGAGTTTGTTGACGGTAGTTAACGTCAATTTTTAACCATCAACATAACTTTTATAACTGCAAAAAGATGATCATCAGCATAGGTCTAGAGGTTTGAGCTAACAAATTCCACGAGTTTTGGTGCACCTATGTTTTGCAGGGCTTACACAGGAATAGAGCTAAAATGGATAAAGTCATTGAATAAAAGTATCTCAAATGATGAAATGGACTACACCATTGCGAAGGGCTCGTCGCGCTGATCGAAATGGATATATTATTCACTATATTTGGAGTCCGGAATAAAAAGATACAGAGGAAGGAAGATTTCACATGAAATGACGAAGTCAACTGACATCAGCTGACAGCGGGCCCCACCGCTGCAGGCCTTGTCGGCGGCAGGCGCTGACACGCGGGCCAGGCGGCTGCTCCCCGCCGGGGGACACGCGCAGGCGGCCGCCAATCCAGCGGCGTCACGTGGCTCGCTGTTCCTCGCGCGCGCGACAGAGCGCGGGCGGGAGCGCCGGCGCTCGGTTTCCTCCGGCCGGGACACGTGGCGGCGCGGGCCGGTGCGGAGGCGGGGGCGCGCGCCCGGGCCGGCCCAGCGCGGTAAACCGGCCCAACCGGCCGGTCCAGCCGCCCAGAAGCCTCCAGAATCTTCCAGAAAAAGCTCCAAAGACTCGGTTCGACCGGTTCGGGTCCGGTTCGGGCCTAAACGGCGGTTCTTCTCCGGTTTTCTTCGCAGACGACCGGAGAATATGCCAAGATTATTATCTTCATCTCCACCCTCCATTTAGGTCGGTTTTATCTAAGGGTGGAGAATAAATGTGACGCGGATCGATGACGTGGCGATTCCTTAAGGGCTACTCCACCCGGGGCTATATAAGGAGGGCGCCCCCCCTCTAGTTTTCCATCATATCTCTTCTACAAGATCAAAGCTAGGGTTTCAAGTCTTCATCTAATTAGAAGAGGGTCCCTCTAGTTCATCTAGTTCTAGTTCTAGTTCATCTAGTTCTAGTTCTAGTTCGTCTAGTTGTATCTAGAAAATAGGGAGAGAGAGGAGGAGAGAGCTGAGGAGGAGCCGGATCTGTCGGATCTTCCTCAATATTGTACTTTTGCAGCATCTAGTTCGTCTTCCAAACTACTCTCCGGGTTCTACAATTATTATTTCTAAGTTCAGTTCTTTATTTAATTATACTTTATTCTATTTACTTGATCTTTGCTCGTATTGAGTGCTCTAGTTATTCTAGATAATTAGAGTAGTAAACGCTAGTGTAGACGTGGTGTCTAGGCTATAGTTTACCTGAGTTTGCGCCCAATCCCACGGATAGTTGTGGTAGCCCCGGAGGTGACAGCTGTCTGCCTTTGTATTCCACCACGTTCGGGTTGGTGTTTCGTAGAGCTTTTTGGCAGCCTTCTCCCGACTACTTTATTCCCAATCTCTTTCGAGAGTCGGAAAGGTACTTGTTGCTCCATAGTAAGTAGAGTGTAGTAAGCCTGATTTTGATCACCCAATCAACTTAGAAAACTCTAGAAGGTTCCTCTCTACCCACCAAAAACATTTATATCTTTCTTTTCTTACCTTTATCCTTGGACGACCTTGATTCTCTAGTACACTCACGTTCCCCGTGGAAATCGATACTCTGGAATACTCCCGGGTGAAAGCTACATCGTACTCCGTGCGCTTGCGGATTTATCTGCTTACGCTAAGAAGTGTCAACATGGTTCAACTGACATATGATCTTCGCATAGTGTTTAAGTTTGGAACACTTGGAATTAGCATGCCCTAGTGCTTAACGCTTACAAGCACATGTATCTTTATATTTTAATGCAATCTGTACTTGGTGTTTGTTTTCCCCGTGAATTTCGTGGTAATTCGTCCGAAAGTTCAGTTTGATGTAGGTTTGGCTGCGAAAACACCGCGTTTGACCTTCATTATCTTATTTTGTTTGTCCGAAACTTTTGGGGATGAAGCATGATGCGACTAGGTTTGTTGATATGTCAACAAACCCCAGCCAAATTTTCTTTTAAGAACCACATACGAGTTATGTTGTTTAAAAATTTAATACTTAAAGTGATCTTGAGGAACCACTATCATTTTCCTATCATTACTTTAACTTGTTTTGACATTTTGTGCAGCTTGATAATTAGCTCTAAAATTGCAGCTCCGTTAGTGATAAAAGATTTTGTTTAGATCCACTGTGCCATGGTGCGGTCTGCTATATCTCCCACCCTGCGGTGTAGGTGTTGTCACATCCCTGTACGCGCCGAGCTATACGAACAGTGCATACTAGTAGGTAGTTTTTTTTATTAGTCTGTACAAGCAGGGCTATACGTTTTGTGTAGGTGCTGTAAGCCTGAGTAAGCATTTTTGTTGGGTTTCTTTTATTTTTCGAATAGTCTATGAAGCCTTTTTGAAATGTCTTTAAGAAACCATATATTTATTGCCTTTTTCTTCTCTTTACTTTTCATTTTTTTCAAGTTGTCCGAAAAGAATAAGAAAGAGTATAGTCCCAAGGCTGTTCTGCTCGTTCTGTGTATCGTACGCCTACCTAGCTTTTGCGCTATTGCCACAACTCTCCTGCCACAACTCTCCTGCCACTTTAAAAACAAACTAGACTCCGCCACCCCTCCCCCGATTATGTTTTTTATGAAGCTAACTTCCAGGATATTGTCTTTGATCAATTTGTACGTGGCAAAGTACGTGAGTTAGTTATAAACTATTTGTTGTGTTGGCTTTCGTATTTTTACAAAATAAAACAAAGTGTTATGATCGGTCGTTGATTTTCCAAAATGATTATTGATTAATACTCTTCCTCTTATGAAGTAACAAGTGTGGTTGGAACAATCATTTATTTTTGCGGAAGTGTCTACATTGCCACTGTAATATTTATTTTGTGTTCGGAAAAAAAAAATGGAACAATCATTTTTTCTCTACGATTGTAACGCACAATTAGCTATCAACTACATCTTTCTTATCACTTATTAGAGGTTCCAACAATTTTGACAATTTTGACATGAAGTTATAAAATCCGCGACGTTACCAGGATAGTCACACCCCGGTTTTACGGTGATGCCTGCAATCTGTCACTGTTATGTTTGTCACGTCTATCATCTTACGTAGCTGACAGCATCTATCTTCGCGTATACCCCCTCCAAATTATTTTCATTGCACACAGCATCCTTGGAGGCCTTGCACTTCTAAAGCGCCGTCCTTCCCTTTTTGTCATCGCCCTTCTCCATTCTGCTCTCCACAGGTCTTCCTCTCTGACTTCATTCTTCTCTCATAGAACAGGCGAACTCATCTCCACTACTTTCTTTTTGATTTCAAAGTCATTTTCGTTCGCAGATTCTTGCCATGGACCCTGCATCCCCGGTTGGAGTCGGCAGGTCCGCAGGTGTGACTGGGTTGAGCCACCCTGTCCTCCTCGAAAGCCACGACCGTCCGCCATTGGAGCGACTGGCCGAGGTTCTCCACTCGCTGCTGCCTTTCTTTCTCTTTCTTGACGTGCCTTCCATCCTCGCTGCCGCCCCTTTCCCCCCATTTTGTTTTTTGGTGTTTACAGTTAGTAGTAGCTAGTGCCTTTGAATCTCTGAAAAGTTTTCTGTTCTGGTAAGTACGTCTTAAGCAATCTCCTGCTGTAGCCGTTGTATACATTATAGTAATTATGCATGATAACTTTATACTCTGGGTTCTCAAGTTCTTAGTTGGAACTCTTTTACAGGTCGTACTTAAATTTTCTATAACTAATAAGTTATTATTTCCCTGACTATAAAAAGATATGTCATGCATTTATCTGTTCATATGTTTGTGCACAAGCCATGCATTTTTATGCCTCATCAGTAGGTATGGTACAACTCTATTGTTTAGGATCTTTGTGATATCATTTGAGCACCATGTACGGGGGTACCTGCGTAGATGTTAGACTTCTGTTTGAACTGTGCTCTTGTAATGAAACCTGATTGATCTGTACTACGATTTTATAGTGCTCCTCTAACATCTATCTGTACTAGGATTTGTAATGAAACCTAATTTATCTGTAATGTGCTTTTATGGTGCTTTTTGTAATGAAACCTGATTGATATGTACTAGGATTTTATTGTGCTCCTCTAACAACTAGGAATTTTATTTTATTTCTTCCATTTTATGTTGGACATTGTACATGTTGCTCTCTGTATAAAATTGAGTCATTTGTAGTGTCAAAACCACCCTTATAAATTCATATCCATGAGTTATCCACTAGTAAAATCCTTGGATTTACATATTTTCTGAAACGACATACCTTACCTTTTTAATACTAAAAACAAATAATAAGTGTGTCCTCATTATTTGACAGCTTGTTGGTCGTTTTAGATTGTGTCCCTGATTTCTCATCCAGCAGTTGTGCTCAAAATTATATACGATGTACTATACATTTTATAGGGAGCAGAGGTGTTTGTTAAAATTGACCCGAGGTCAATTCGACTGACCATGCAGCTTTGGGTGCTAGGACAAACCCGTGTTCTCAACTGAGGTCTGTCCTGATCAGAGTTTTAAGGTGTCTATCACACTTGATGTGTCTGAACTGAATTCTGTCACTGGCAATCATATGAGTTCGTCAGTAATAGTTGGTGAGCCATCCATGACTGAGACTGTTGCTGAAAGGAGTGCTGTTATGTTGGCTTTTAAGCTCCTTCAAGAGAATCATCTCGTCAGTATAGGGGACTTCAGTTCACGTTTGGCCCAGAGATATGAGTCAACTAACATGCATCAACTTGTGGATGAAGGCATTGCTTCTTTGGGAGACATCTTTGCTCAGTGGGAAACTATACTTGGGCATTGCCAGGCTTTTGCAGTGAAGTTGCATGGTATGCAATTCTGTAACATGGCTGCTGGACGCCTTACTGATAAGGGAAAGGTTTCTGAAGTTCTCAGTGAGCCTTTCTCAGACATTTTGTTGTCTTTGGATTCTAAATCATCAAGTATAAGGCAGGACCTCAAGGATTTTGAGTACTTAAGATCTGCATATGAGAAAAAAAGGGCTGAGAAAGCACAAAGGGTGTCGAGCACGGTTAGTGTCTGATAACGTTTTCACATATTTGTGCACTTGATGATATACTTTATCAAAAATTATTTGACATGCACATTGGTTGACTCATGTGTTTTGATGTTGTCCATTTTTGTCTGCTGGTGCAGGTACCTTTGCACCGGGTTTTTATGCCCAACAAGGACATCTTAGGATATGTGCTTTCTTTTTTTGGCATTGAGGAAGCTGAATTCAGCAGCACCCTGGATTCTAATGCTATGGCCATGGCTACAGTTTACATGAAGTTTCCTTTCATGGATAATCATCAGTTTAGTGTCCCCCTTATGCTATATGAAAATGGTGAAACCTCAGTTCAGTCAGTCGAGAATGTTGCCTTCAAAGCACTCCTTTTCATTGAGAAGTACATGTCAGTTAAGGTTGGGGACTTTAACTATTCTAATCGCAAGAAAGCATTGAAGCATTTTAACAAGTTAATTGATTTGGTTTCCGACATTGTGGTTCTCGGTGAGAAACTTCGCTTCATGTGGGCCAAGTTGAACAATGCTATTGAATTCCATCTGGCGGATTTCAGCCTTGACGCGCCTTCTCTGTTTTCAGGTACAGTGTTAGAACACAGTCTGAAAAGTTACAATATGATTGTGCTATATTATCTCTTGGCCATTAATGTTTTGATCCCCATCATCATTGTACACGCTTTATTTATTTAGTTAATTTTATTTAAATACGCTAGCATTGTAAGAGCACTATATTCTGACACTTTTTCATTTGCTCACACTCATCATTGTTAAGTTAATAATTATTTCCATCTGTATATAACTGGTTACTTACAAGGTACCTCATACTTTCCATCTCTTATAATTCCAGGTGATTTTTCTGAAGGCCAAATTGAAGCTTACCGTACATGCTACAACGGTTTACTTGATGTACACAAGCTCTCTATGACCACAAGTGATTCCTGTGAACACCAGATCGTCGCTTTGATGAAACTGAAGTGGAAGGTCCTTGACGTGAAGAACAAATTAGCTATTTAGTTAGCTACGATTATGTGTATTTTGCTACAGCACGACTAATGTTGTTTTTGGTGTGTGCTGCATGTCTATTTGGAAAACGTTTGACCACCTCAACGCGGTAGCCTAAGTTAATTTGGAACTTTTTAGTCGGGTTTGTATTAATCATGCATGGATGTTCCATTGCAATGTTTGAATCTTTTCTGCATTTGTTCCTTACTCTCTAAGCATTATCCACAACAATTGCATCTCACTTTTATATTTTATTCATCGGTGACCCCCAAAAGCATTGATTTGTAACAGTATTTTTTTTTTTTGACATAAGTCACATACCTTTCCCTCACCCCGTAAATTATGGAGAATGCATATCCACATCACTAACATTTTAGCGAGAAGTAATTATATTATTCCTTATTTTTTGTGTTTGTTAATAACTTGTGCTCCAACTGATGATCGCTTTGAAACCCGCACATCCATTTTTTTGAAAGATTATAATTATCACTTACTTTTCTTTTTTGGTAGTGTTGTCTTGTTGGCTACAACTCGTATGACCGATATTTACGACCCTTGAGGAATGCTTGGAGTTGTTTGCTGTGTTCGGTCATCGTTGGGGGTCAGTATGCATGATGAAGCACTGTTGTCTACGTCCATCAATTGGTTTCGTTTAAACCGCCTAATTTAACCAATATGTGCAAAAATCATTAGGAGTTCGAGCTTAGATGGTGCTCGGGAGAACACTCCCGGACCACTTTCCTTTTTGGGTTCGTGACAAAACTGCCTCGATCTTTTTCTGATCGTACTCTTGTTAAACCCAATACGGTGGACGAGTTTTGGCTTTGATGACCAGTGCAAATAAATTAGACTTTTCCCCATGCATTGAATCTGAGCGACTTGGAATCATCTCGACACAAGTCGTTTTACCGTGTACATATACTTCTGTACAATATGCCAGAGGTACTTTGCCTTTATTTTGAAATCGACGTGTCATGCAGCAGAGGTATCCGATGCTATGTACGAGCTATACGTACGAGTCTGCATTTTTTTTATCTTGCGCCGCTCATGGACGTGACAAAAGCAAGTCTGCAGTTTTGCATGTTTTTCTCTTCCATGTGACGGTCACCTCAGGTTCACCACTTCTCAATGCACCATTACCATGCCCCTACAAATCTATCGCTGCAGTGCTACGTGTAGGCATGGAACGGTATCCGTCGTACACTTGGTTGGGTGTCGTGCACACTTATACTCCACCGGTTTGTCTTTGTTTTCAATCTTTTTAAATTCTCCCGCCGCGAAGGTGGAAGTTGCTCACTGAACTGAACTGGTGCCGGAGCCATCGAAATGGAAGTTGCTCTCAAGGTTGGATTGCACCCCTATTTTCCTTTGTCATTTTTTACTTTGGAACATTATGAAGCAGTAGTAAACTTATATATTTTACTGTACAGAGATTTTTCGGCTTTAGTTCGCTAAGGCCATACCAAATATGTGGTTGAACATGTGGTTTACGGACGTGATTGCTTTGTTGTAATTGCCACAGGTGGTGGGAAATCTCTCTGGTGTGTTGTTATCTAAACATATATTTCTTTCCTTTCATAGTCCTTTCATATATTACCTACTTTTCCGAAATGTGTTTTATCCTATGCTTTGACCAAAAGTTACCAGCTCCCACCACTCCTCGTAAAGAAGACGACGATTGTTATTAGCCCACTATTGTCTTTGATGCAAGATCAGGTCTTTTTTCGTTAGTGCACAAAGAAATTTTCCTATGGCGCAAAATTATTTGAAGAGCGGTCTTGTTAACAGTTAACATAATAACAAGTTGATTTTGTAGGTTATGAGCCTCCAACAAAAAGGAGTACGATCGACTATTTAGGAAGTACACAAACCAATCCAGCAGTAATTAATTTGGCACAGCATGGATCTTATGATGTGCTATATTTGACTCCAGAGAAGGCACTATCACTTCCAGCATGGTATTTTCCTTTTTTCATGTTTATTTGGGCATGCTTTTGCACGATGCCAGACTCTGATTTTTTAAGTTACGTACTACCCCGAGATAGGTTCTGGTCTAACATTTTGCAAAGTGGAGTTTGCATGGTGGCTGTGGATGAAGCACACCGTATATCCGAGTGGGGATCTGATTTCAGTTTAAGATCTCAACGTTTTTTTAATATATGTCTTGGCAATTTGAAACAAAAAAAATGACATTTTTTTCATTTCGTGACGAAGGCTTGATTACAAAATGCTTGGAAGTCTTAGAGCTCATTTGCCAGGAATTCCATTCATTGCACTAACAACTACTCGCCATTGAAGGTTAAAATTTAACTAAAACAATTTTAGTTAAATTTTCATTTTTTGTGAGGATGGAAGTGCTAATTGGCAATACAATCCATTTTTTCGGGGTTCGCGCAGATATTAAAAGCTCCCTTTTCCTTCACATGCCTTTCACGTTCATAAGGTCATTTGACAGACCTAATTTGTTTTATGGTGTGAAGTTAATTAAACCTGGTGTTCATATTGATGAAGCGATTCTGAGTATGGTAAAAGATGTGCCGCAAAAGGTGTCTTCACGTCAATCGACTATTATATATTGCGCTACAGTTCGGCACACAGAGAAGGCAAGTTGCAGTCATCTTTTACCAATAATATATTCTCGTTTGTTTATGTAAATACGAGGTCAACTCCATGCTTGTTTTGAATTTTTTGTTGTTTGTGTTTAGGTATATGATGCTCTTAGAAAGATTGGTGTTCCCCAGCAGATATCATGGGCGATGGAACCGATGGAAAGGGAGACTTCTCACAAGTACGTTTTAAAGGAAATATTACTTTGCCCATGTTAACTATCTGCTTGTAATTATTTTTAAAAATTTTTTGTCATAGGTCATTTGTCAACGATGAAGTCTATGTCATGGTTGCTACGCTAGCCTTTGGAATGGGCATCGACAAACCAGACGTTCGTTGTGTTATACATTTTGGTTGTCCTAAAAGCCTAGAGTCATACTACCAGGAGAGTGGCAGATCTGGACGTGACGGTTTGCCTTCGACTTGTCTGTTATATTATAGTCGGAGTGATTTCAAACGAGGGAACTTCTACTGCACAGATATTAGTAGCGTAAGTTGTAATAATCTTATCCCTGGAAACTATTGCCTGCGTAGTTACTTATTTGTGAACTACCTCATTTGATTTTAGAAGGAACAAAAAGAAGCTATTATGCAAGCATTCACCGCCGCCCAAAGATACTGCGCGCTTGGCTCTTGTAGGCGTCAGAACCTACTCGATTACTTTGGTGAACTAAGCACCGACTCTTGTGGCGAGTGTCTTCGGCATTAATTCACTTCTTATTCAATATTTAGATTGGTTTAGTAATTTTAGATGCATTCTAAGTTTAATAACATGCTTTCTTTTAACAAAACAGGAAATTGTGACAATTGCACATCTAGTGCGTCCAAGCATATGGATTTATCATCTGAGGCAGTACTGCTCCTAGGATGTGTGGATCAATGTGGAGGTCGCTGGGGCCTCAAATTTGCAATAGATATCTTAAGAGGATCAAAAGTTAGTATGGTAGATGCCACTTTGAGTTTTTTTGTTGTTTCTAAGTTACTTAAAACAAAAGTTTCATCGTATAGGTTAAGAAGATTGTTGAGAAAGGTTTTGACAATTGTACCTACTACGGCCAAGGCAAATCGTGAGACCGTACTTGGTGGAAAGCCCTTGGTGGAATATTAATTAGCACTCGTAACTTTTTGGGCAACTAAAAGTATGCCCTATCATTTTGACATAGTCCCTTAATAGTTGTCCCCTACTAAATCTTACTTCTTACCAATCATGCGTTTCCTTAATATAACACACAATGGACATTTCAAATTCCTTGTGGGGTATTTTTTAATCACTCTTTGTGCATTGTTTTATAGCTTGACAAAAAGTTGTTTTTAGAAAAGATTATTACATGACCCGTTTATGATTGCAGCATTTCTTTGGAAGGGAAGAATTTTTTGAATTCATATCACTTATGCCCAAAGCCTTTAGTTTTAAAGTTGACAGCAGAAATGTGTAGTGATGTTGAGGATGAGTCAGATGGCAGCGACGAGGAGTGTTCTGGTGAACAACATTGCCTGCATGATGTATGTATAATTTAAATGCATAGTTAAAATGCTATCAAGATTTTGATTTAGTAGTTAATTAAACTTTACTCCGTTTCCGTACAATAGAACGAAATCCTATTGTACCAAAAGTTAATTGATGTGAGGAAGAAGATTGCTTTAAGACAACAACGCAGCCCCGTAAGACAACATTCTCAAGATTTCATCAATCAAAATCCACGTATATTTTTCTTTAAGATAATAACTTGGTACACATTGTTTCACGGCTATGCAATTTGCAGCGACCTAGTGTTGCGTAACATTGCTAAGTGTAGGCCATCAAACGGTGAAAACATGGCCATGGTGGATGGAGTTAACCTGGTAAGAAGTTTGAAATAAGGTTCTCATATAATTATTTATTTATACGGGCAAAGACAATATAAAAAATAACAAAATGGTTTTCATGCTTTGCAGTTTTTTGTAGACCGCTATAGCGCAATTTTTATCCCAATTGTCATGGAAACGGCTCTTGATTTTAATCTATCGCTCGACAACATGGACCTTGAAGTATCGATAATGCAGCCGAGTATACACCAATGTATTATGAAGAAGATTTGAATGTTGAAGACATCTCGTCGATTCTATCGAGATGCGATCTTTAACGTGATACCGAACTACCCGGGGGTAAGACTTCATTTTATGGATTATATATATTTTATTCTATGTACCAAATTGAATTAATTCAATTATATTATTTTTCTTTTTTACGTGTTTCCTTTGAAGTAATGAAAGCATATGTTCCATTTGAAGTTGATCGCCTAATTCAAGCATTAGAAGTGTTGGAGTCCTCCCTTTTAATTGCCAAGGCAGATGGCCTGTACTTCCGTATTTAGATTCACTCTTCAAGGCAAAACGATGTAATCGTTTTTGTATTAGTATGGACCATGTAAGCTCGTAGTCTTTGAATAAGTTCTGTTTCATTGTCCCTTCAAAATTCGCACTGGTCGCTCTTAAAACAAAACGTCTGTAATTCCTCGATGACTTGTCTAATATACAGCAGTACGTAATATTGTATCATTGCTCGCAGCGGTTAGTTTTATTCCCAATTCCTTCCCTGTAGGCCCATCTATAATTACCATTTATTAGCTTCAAAGAGTAGACTACCTAGACCATGCCCCTACCCCTGCCTGTCCGCACGTTACCTGAAAATATTATTTTAAGCGGCATCTTCCACCTTGAAACGAAGGAACTCCTCGTTTGGTGACCTCCCTCCTTCCTTCAGCACATCCGTAAGAACAGGTTCCAAGAACAGCACGTCTCATGCCTGTTCCCCATTCCTGATAATTCCTTCCCTTTCCATTCAGATCAGTACATCGTTTCCTTGCGGAGGAACTATCGAGGTTAGTTTCCGCAGCACCACTATGCGTCAGTACCGTGTGTTTCTTTTATTTTTTTCGGAATTTCGCATTCTCATTGCTGGAGCTTAGTTATGGATCTATGGTACCTTTTACTTTCAATTTCTTCCCCGCGAAGATAGCAGCATGAACGCGGCAATATATCCCCCATGTCTGCCACCTTCTAAGGGCGCCGCCTACAGTGTTTTCTTCTAGTCACAATATGATTCACCTGCGGGTTTGTTTAATCAACCTTTACTGAGTTTGCCCTCATTCCATCAGTTAATGCAGCAGGTTCATTTCCCTTATCGCTAGCTTTCCTTCATTCTAGGAGAGTCGCGTCAGAATATTACTGCTATTTAGGTTGACCGGCACACATATTCGGCATTCTTGTATTTTTTTGTACCCGTGTTGTCCCATTTCGGATGGAGTTTGTTTGAACACCGGTGAAGGGCAAGAGAATTCCCTCACCGTTTTCCCGGAACTCAAGGTATTTGTTTGTGTGGGTAATATGGCGCCCTTTTTAGGTGCTCATGAATTATCCTTAAAATTTTGGCCATGTATCATTGGCAAGCCGGAAGAAATTACTGCTTCCTCAATCATGAAAGGTAGTGACCTTAGGCCAATTTTAGAAGTTTTGTACGAGGTTGTTACGACATTTATTATTACCAACAACCTCTTCCTGTTCTGTGGATATTATGCCATAAAAAAATCAGAAATGTGAATCAGTTGTCATTATTTGTTCTTCTCACAATTATGAACTGCATGCATGGCTTTTTTGGTGCTCATATATGCTATTGGTCCGAAATACCTCATAGCGTGCAATTTTGCATTCCAAGGACAATGCAAAAATTCATATATACTTTAGTACATCTGGGCGAAGAAGCGCAAGACATATGGTCTATAGGCACTGAGGCAGGATTTTTTTTCTAGGCATATATCTGTTGCTAAATGTTATTTGGTTTAATGGTAAGATGTTTTTTTTGTGAAAACAGTTTGTTGATGTCTGGGAAGGATAGTGGATCTGCAGGTTCTGATAAAGGTCGCAATCGGCGACTGGTGAAGATTTCTAATAACCGATACAACCCAAGCAGCCAGTATGGTTGCGAAGTGGCAGATGCGAGCCCTCTCAACATGTCAGTGCACTCCGCGTCTCCTGATCTTGGTACGGTGACATTTGTCAGTTCTCCATTGGCAGTATATCAGGTTTTATCATCATTCGATGCGAGGAAAAGAGATATTGTTGAATCGATCGGTTTTGGTGGGATCCTTAGGTTGCCTTGCTTGAGTTACCAGAACAAGGAATTCTCAATTTGGCTTATGAAACGTCTAAAATGTCACACTCGTTCTCTAATTCTAGGTGACAACTTCAGTATAACTCTGAAACCTGAGCATATTGGCAAGATATGTGGTTTGAATTGTTCTGGAATTGAAATCCCTTTGAAACCAGTTCAGATTTCTGCTGATGAGAAAAAATCATTCATTAGAAGAAAGCTTGATTTCCTTGGTGCTAAACTCAAGTATTCAATCACTGAAACTTTTATTCTCCAAAGAATTTCCCATTATCAAGTTACCAAGGAATGCATTAACAACTTCAAGGTTGCATTTGTTATATTCGTGATGGGTCGTCTACTTGCTCCTAGTAATGATGATGCTGATGGGAGTACAGATTTTTGGGATGTGCTCGAGAACCCAGATGTGCTTCATTCTTATAATTGGAGTTCATATGTGCTTTCAAAGTTATTCGATGCTGCACGCGGGGCAGAATGGGTAGTTCCCAATGGCACTACTGTGGCTAAAGTATCTGGATGTCCACTGATCCTTGAGGTACATTGCTATTCTGAGTTCTCGACAGGCTATTTGGAGAATATGTTTAGTTTGAATATATGTCTACCATTTTTTTTATCTGGATTAGTTGACATTGCATGTATTTATCATGGGGTACATTTGTTTCTATGGCTGTGTGCTATATGAAGTTTGCCTGCTATTGAAGTTGCCACATTGCATTTGTGTATTATCATCGAAGTTACCAGGAACAAATAACATTTGTTGATTGCTTACAGACTTTATTATAGTTCGGCAAATTATTAAAAGTTGTCTTTGTAAATGCAGATCTTCTACTTGGACAACATTGACTTTGGGCCTTTAAATTTGTCACACGACACTTTCCCCTTCGTGCGATTTTCTCCAATGAATCGATGATGGCTATGGTACAAGCTGACAAGCGTGTCCCTTCATTTGGCTCTTCTAGAACTGTGTGTGGAAGAACAAAGGTATCATCTTGTTATTCCTTGCAATCTCTGTGTTTCACCCTAAACACTACTGGAAAATCATTATTGAACTTTGTGAAACCATTGCAGTTATTGCGAGCATCAAACTCCTGTTATATTTATGGTAACCAGCAGTCTAGCATGACACCACCTACACCGATCACACCGTTTGCACCCCTTCATTTGACTCAGCATCGTTCAAACATTGAAGAATCTTCCACACCAGACCACAGTTCTTCGGACGTGAATTTAAGATTAGCCGGGGGGCAACCTTTGCGCCATTTGTTCAAAGAGCCACCAAAAATTGACAAGAATGTGATTGATTTTTCCTTGCATATAAGGACCAAGTACCAAGGGAAGGTAACGTGCAACATTGTATATAATTACCTGTCCCCAAAAAATATATTATGCGTACACAACTCAAGCATGGATGTGTTTTTTTCCAGGTTGATGCAAAGTTACTTGATACTTTGAAGCTCCATAATGCAAGATGTTTGAAACATCTATCCCAATGCTACCAATCTCTCGCTGCAGATATTGTCAACGAAAATATAAACATGGCCACCAAGTTGATTGAAGAGCATAGCAGCTTATTCTCACAGCTCCAGTCCTCGCCTATTGTCCAAAATCTCTCAACCAGCGTAGGCGTTTCAATGAATTTGCTAGCGGCACGACTCTAGTACGAAGGTTTGATCTCATAAAACTTCATATATGGACATAAGTGTTTTACTTGTATGTTATATAATATTTTCCATTCCATTTTGACCCCTTAGGTGAAGATAACCTCACGCATTCGAAACTCCGCCGCTCAAATAGAATGGACCCTACGCTTCAGTCCAAGCAAGATTCATAGCGCGCCCCTCGGTAGGAATACAACTGATGCCCTGATCAGATTAAGTAGTATGTCGCCGATCCAATCTATTAGATCCTTTTTTATTTTTTCTACTAGATGAGCTATATTTGCGAACTAAAATGCAAAAGAACCAGAATAAATGCTATGATTCTTTAAGACAAACACAAGTCAAGTTTCTTTTCTCAAAGGCGATGCATTCCCCCATGCCTTTTTTTTTAATTGACTAGTCATTTTTATGTGTTCGTAATTCTTGTCCACATCAAGTCATCGATTTTTCTTTTCAAATGCAAAATTTTAATGTTTCTTTTTACATTTTCTAACTATTTTTTACATATTCGAAGCAGGTTCAGCAACTAAGCCGGCATTACCAATTCCAAGCGCTGTTTTGAATGTTCAAGATGGTGACCACACTAATGATCATCTATCTCGACACTCCAACAGCCAATAGAGCATATGTTCTAACTAGCAAACCAGCAGCCACCCCATCTCGTCTATCCCCAGAGCAGCGTTGCAAGATAAAGTGCCAGCTACAAGTGTACAACACAACTTCTTTGGACAAACCCCGAACCTACTATTAAGATGTCTAATTTAACACCAAAAATAGAAACCCAGACAAATCCAGTGGGCTGCTTGTCAATGAGGATGCTAGACTCAGTGAATTGTATTGACTTGAATGCTGCATCATTTGAAGTAGAGTTCAACAACACTATCTCATCTAAGAAGATTGTTTGCCCAGGACCTTTTGCATTATCTCATTGGGAGATGAATTTGCATCTCCCTCTTGCTGAACCAAGTGTATCAGAGGAGTTTTTGGAATGGTTATCTACTACAAACACCAACGATCTGGACAGTAATCGTTTTGAAATCATCCTTACATAGTCGTCTCTTAAAAAAAACATAGTTTGATCACCTCAAGCCTACTCTCACTAATGTTTTAAATATTTTTAGGGAATGGATTGTTCATACGACACCTCGGTTCTTAAAGATATCGGAAGGGAACTGAAGTACCAGTTGCGTTCAAGAAACCTATGTCGCTTGATCTATTTGATTTGTCAATTCGTTGGCTCAAAGAACTGGATAACACTC
Source organism: Themeda triandra (assembly GCA_018135685.1). Lineage (NCBI taxonomy): Eukaryota > Viridiplantae > Streptophyta > Magnoliopsida > Poales > Poaceae > Themeda > Themeda triandra. The sequence goes on along the minus strand of JAENPR010001104.1, from coordinate 78,048 downwards.
TTTATCGCAATTGCATTCCCCTACGTTGGAGGCACTTTTTGGAATCAGACTATGCGGTGAGTATCAACACCATATACATAAATTCACTTTCCTTGGTAACAATCATTTTCTTTCATTTTCAAACCTGACATGGGTAAACCTTTTTTTACTATTTTCACAGTTGCATGTTATTGGATCCGATAAACTGGCACAAAACATGTATGTCGTGGAACGCTTTGTTGGACCATCCCGTGATTATGAGATTTCTAGATGCCGAATGGTTAGGACTTTGAATTCTTTCAACAAATAATATAAAATATTTGCCCTAGTTCTTACATATTTTGTTTTGATTTTGTTGTTATAGTTCTTTCTCGCCCGTGCACGTCGAAGGCACTTGGTGGTGTTATTGCTTTGGGACCTGAAAAAGGAGTTGGTTTTCATAATTGACCCTTCTGTTGGTTCTGAAACTAATCCCACAATAATCAAAAAACATTCTGCAACCATTGCCAAATTGGCAAATGCACTGACATGCACAGCAACTTCTCTATTCACTGGTTGGGCACCAAATTTTATTGACTGCAAGTCTGTTATCCTTCGTTTTGGTGGAATGCCCTACAGAAGGTACTGGATTGCAAATAACTGGTCTCCTTCGCTTAACTTTTTATTGTGAATGTTCATAATAAAATGACTTTGTTTCTCTCAGCTATGATACGGGCATTACTAGTCTTTTCTGCCTCTTCAACTTTGATGGCACCAGACTTGCAGTTGATGCTACCGAGGTCATTCATTTATTCCTTTTTTTTCTTGAAGCCAGCAAGCAACAGCAATTTTTTTGGACCGGAACTGTCTAATTCCTTTTTTTTTTGGCAGACTCAGATACAAATCTTCAAAGCCTACGTACTTTACGAGCTAATTTGCATGGAGGCCAATGGATGCACCAAGCCCAAAGGATTTATTGAGTATCCGGATTGAGCCTCTCAAAGATTTTCAATGTCTCGAACCTATGCCCTTAAAGTCTCGAAAACATTACTCGCACATGTTTTCCCAACTTTTTGTTGTGAAAATCTTTTGAGCCGCACTAAAGTGAGCATCTCGTAAATGTTGTAAACATTTGATCGAGGATATTTCCCCGTAGAGACCCGGTTACTTTTTTTCACATTTGAACCCAAGAGATGATGGATTTGATATTCAGGCTTATAACAATGATTATTGCCTGAAAAAATTATCTTTTTAGAACTACTTTCTTATTCCAAGTAAACCGCCCGATCGTTTTTTGTAATCTTTTTTCTCGCGATTCGTATATTATATATTTGCCTCCCCCGTAATGAGCCACTCCAAGACCTATGGTATCCACACATACGTTTATTTTCTTTCAAATAATCTTCTGGGATGAACAAAATCGATTTGTGCAGATTCTATCATCATTGAACTAATAATTTCAGTTAGTCTAACGACGTTATCTCCCATTTATCCTCAGTTTTTGTCTTGAAGATTCATTTTAAAAAAAAAGAAGTCATCATCAAGGCCACGTCCACGTACAGGCTACTGTTGACGTGTGCCATGCCGCTAAAACATAGGCCTGCACGGCTGTTCAGAGACCGGTCTTTCCCCTGGTGCTATACGTACACCCCCGTAGCTTTTGTGATGTACGTACAGGCCAACGAATCTTTTCAGAGATGCAGCGGCGACGTGCTATAAAATTCCGCCGTCCGTCGACATGACAAAATGATTCCAAACGGTCAGCTTTGTACCATACCAACACGTCTATGTGCATTAATTTTTTTTTCTGGTACATCTATGTGCACATCTGTACATCGACTACCAACACGTCACTCTATATTAATGACCAGCAAGGGGGGAGTGCATCAGCCCGTTCCAGCATAGTAAAAGGAGAGACGGTTGGAGGAAACGTGGATCAGGGAGCTGACGGAGACCGCTCGTTTGAGGATCTGCTCTCGATGGACAGAGGCGATTCAAGGTAAGTATGCATGTTTCTCACAACGTTGTTTCCGTTTGAGCAATCTGTATGTCATTTACGTAACTTATATCTATGGTTATTGCAAATCAGCAGATATGTGAGCGGGAGCGGCCAAAAGGAAAAAGATGGAGAGAAGGTCTTAGAGTTGATCAGTGATTTATACCGTCTCGAAGATGACATTAATGATGGGGCAGAGATGAGATCGTTGGCCAGGGAAATGGCCCCTCTAAGCGCACAGATCAGATCGGGTTTTCTTAGTGCAGATGGTTACGAGTGTATCACAACGATCTATTTTGCTGCCCATTCTGCGGGACTTTGAACACCAGGATATTTCGTATGTCCAGATCATCGAACACGCCGTTGATGTTTCGAAATCAGGCAGTGGTAGATGTCAAAACACCGTGAAGCATCGAGTTTTGGTTGAGTACCTGATGTGGGACAAGGAATTTCTTAGGCATCGTGCTGCCGCAGCATGCAGTACTAATTACATTATGTTTGTTGATTGTACTTGGGAATAATTTCGTAACTATGTCCACTTGTTATTGTAACCCCTTGCTGATTCAGTTTATTGTTGTTGGAAAATATATTTGATCCACTTCACGATGATGGACTAGACGATATTTGAAAGGAAACCCCTCCATGGTAAAGAAAATATTTGGTGGAAACATAAGAGTACACGGCCGTTGCTGTTAATCATTTAGTTGGAGCTTTATAGTATTTTACTAGCAATTATGCATGTGGGATAGTGTATAAAACGAAGGCAAGTGTTGGTACTTTGAAAAACTAACTGTCAGAAAGTACAAGTAAAATTATGAGTAAAGTGCACCACCGGTACCTAAACTTGTCGGACTACGTCATCTCGGTCCTTAAACTCACAAATTGACCATTTCGGTCCTCAAACTTGTGCGGCTGTGTCATCACAGTCCCTAAACTTTTTCGGCTATGTCATCACGGTCCCCAAATTTGAAAATCACCCACTTAGGTCATCAAACTTGTCCAGTTGTGTCATTTCGGTACCTAAACTTGATTATGAGTGTCATATAGTTAAGAAAAGACGATCTAAAAACTATATGTAATAAATAATCCATAACTTTTTGGAATGAACTTTGATAAAGAAAAACCTTGTATCAAAATTGTAGTTGTCGACGTGATCTACAACCTTATAGTTGAAATTTTTTTGAACTAAAATTACCTTTCGGTCCAAAAATATTATTTTAAGTTTATATATCGTGAAATTTAAAATCAAGTTTGAGGACCTAAATGGTCGATTTGTGAGCTTAGGGACCGGGATGACACAGTCCAACAAGTTTCGGGACCGGTGGTGGACTTTACTCTAAAATTATTGTACAATGTCTTCGATTCCCCGCCTTCGATTCTTTTTGGGACAATGTAATTTTAATTTTAAAATATTTCCAATTCAATCGCTTAATGCTTAGTTAAGGCCAAAATAGGTTGTGCGTCAATTATTGCTTGATCCTTTTTTGTTTTTAGCTATCACAATTTACCGAGTGAGCTAACTGTATTTTCTCACACAAATATGTGTTGATTAGGCTTCCTATGTTTAGTAGTCTTCAAAACACATATTCTAGTGAAAGTTCAAGGTTTATTGTGAAAAGTGGTTGTATTTGTTTTTTTTTTAAAAAAGGAGCAACAAAAGCTTTTGCGCTATTTTCTATTAGACGAATAAAGAGAAAAATACTGTACAACCAACAAATGAAAGTGTACTTCACTACAACTAGGTCACGAATTTAACTAGACCGCTGACCCTTCTAACAATATGTAAGTCTATCGTTTTGCAGATTAGTGATGCCACATGAAACCCTATGCAAATGCACCGAAAATAATTAGTCCAAGCAAACCCGACTAATTTCAGAAATAGTATTGTTTTGGTGACAGGATTCGGTTATTTTGATTATTTTTTGCGACTAAGCAAACCACCTGTGCCCAAGATATGTCTTCAACAAACTGTACATTCCCCCACCATGAGGATGAAGCCCATTGGTAGTGATTACTTGGTTAACAGTTATTTATTGTGAGAATGGCTTTTTTTGAAAAAGACGTCACTTAGGTATGTTATCATAGCCTGCACACCTACACGGCCTCGCCGCTCGGCTGTCATTTCCACCAGTGCACCATGTTCTGCAACGCCGAAAACCAGGGGTGGAGCAGGTCGTACGTAGACCCATACGTATATCGACAGCACGTCCCTCGTAGCTGTACGTTGTATCAATTTTTAAACCGTGTAGGTCTGCTTCATGAGACGCGGCACACCACGCAACCATTCAAAGTCCCAAACTCCACACACAGTCTGTCTGAAAAGCTGCACACACCTAAGTTTCTCTTCAATCTCGCACACCGTCTCTACTCTTTCTCCCTCCAAGCTCCACCTCCATTGTTCTCCGAGTTTCAAGGTACTCTTCTAGATCGACAGTTCAACCCACACCAACCAAGATTTGCACCTGTGCCTGATTTTTTTGGTTGGCTTCCAACAGGTTCGCTTGCTGATGGAGGCTCGGCAATCTGCGGGCAGCAGCTCTCCCTCAACCTTTGGCAATGCTGTTCATGTGAATGATGCACTTAACATGCTGTCACTGGTTTGTCCTCCTTTTTTTTGATTCACCGGAAAATACTTTTTTTTTCTTTTGCTAAATTGTATTCAAACTGTTCGGCCCCAGTTTGTTTAGATGCTATTGGTATGTAGTTTGAGATTTTCTGCATGAACCGTAGGTGGTCATTGCCTCTATATGGACTTATGTTTGCCTCTTCTTCCATTTATTTAAATGTCAGTCTTGGGTACAGTTTGGTTTACCATGCCCCGTTTTTAATTCAGCAAGGCCTATCCACAGTTGTTTTCTAGATTCATATCCAATGTTCTAAAGTCAAGAGCAATTTTTTTTAATGATGTTCTTAGCTAAAGATCTTAGGGACTTGAATTAGTAGGACTCTCATGTTTTGAGTTTAACCGACTCATATACTTCCGCAATGAGCATTTGAAACTGAGCACATTTTACCAGTAGTTCTATACGGTGAGCCCATTAGGTGAGCTGACCTGGACCCAACTCATATAGATGAGCCGACTCGAGCCCATATTCATTGTCATGATGAGCCCAATTTTTTCGGGTTATGGAGAATCCAAATTTTGTACAATCATCTTATAAAGTCTCCCCGGTTTTTGCTTGTAGCAAGCATTTTTTCATTCTTTCTGTCCATGTGAGCCCATCGTGTTTGACTTTGCCGATTTTGTTTCTTCTATTTTTTTCTCCAAATTAAACCGTATGCAAATTTAATCTAATTCCCACTATGCTCATAAGAAAAAAAGTAAACTAAATCTATGATGCCAATGGAAACAAGCCCCGCTGTTTTGTGGAATAGTGGAAATCACTTCATTTTCTGGTGTCAGGATACACAAAGTTTCGTGTAAAATATTTTTAAACAACAAACTTAATGATGAAACTTTATTGAAATGATCTTTCCTCCATTTTTCATTGTCTAGGATGTTTGTCTAGTATACTTGATATATTCTAGCCGCAAAAACATGATTATGCTTGTCCCAACATTACTGTAAACTATATTCTTTTACCAGGATGAGACATTGCCAATCCCAATTGTCATGAAGGCAATGTTTGAGAAGACCATGTCAGTTTTAGAGGTTGGAACCCCACCTGATGTGAAGGCAGTGCAATGTGGTGACGGTCGAGTCATGTTCACTATAAAAGTGGACACAACCAATCTCCCGTCCATTACTGACCGAAGGGTTTGGTTTGCCTTTGTTGAAGGACCAGCCATGGCTAATCGAGCTGAAGCTGAAGCAAGTGCCATTGAAAACACCCTCAAATTCCTTCAGAGCAATCATCTGATAAAGATAGTTGATTTCAGCAGCATGCTGGTAGACAGGGTGCTTGCCAATGACACCCATGGACTTTTGTCTCAGGGCGTTGATGCTCTTGACAAAGTGTTAGCCCAGTGGGATGGGACTGTTAGTAAGTCTGTGGAATTTGAAGCAAAGTTAGAAAAGAGGCAGGGGGACCACAATGTATATGCGCCTCGCACTGCCAGGGGGTGGGTATTTGCTTCTTTGTGTGAATATCTGAGTGAGCATCGTTGTACATTCTACCACAGAACCGTAGATGCCAAGACAGGGCTTACTGAAGCACGTAATAGGCTTGCTCATTACCAGTTTCTCCTTGAAGAGAAAGACAAAACACCAGCTGGTGTAAGTTTCATTTTGACAAGCTTTTGTTATCTCGCTAGATTCATTCTGCCTGTAATTTTATTCCTCTGGCACCTATTTTTTAAACAAGTATTTTCTGCACCAACTTGCAGCAACCTGGGCGCGACGCAATCCTTGGTGCAACATTCATGTTAGAGCATGTCATGAGGTTTTTTGGTCTTGCTCGGCCCCAATATGTAAGCACCCCTCGAGGTTATGGTTTTGTGGAGAGTACTGTCACTATTGCATTCCCTAGCATGGATACATTCCAGGTCAGTGGTAAGATTCAGCTTGTTGGGAAGTCTTCCTCGACGGCTGAAGCAAATGAGGAGGCTGCATATCAAGCGTTGAAGTTCATTGAGGAAAATTTCAACACCAAGATTGTTGACTACAACTACTCACAGCGCAAGAATTTTTTGAAAGAAGAGGGCATCATATCAGAAAAGCTATCAGATGTCCTTGAGCAAGCTGATTCAGTCAAGATGATGTTTGGGGAACTGATCACATCAATTGAAGGTAAGCGCCATCAGTACAGCTTCGATCCTCACCTGATATTCGATGGTGAGTTGTCTACGGGGCAGATTGATGCCTACCATTACTGCTCCCGCGGACTAGCTGCTTTAGCTGAGGAACTGTCCAAGTGCTATGCCTCCTGTGCCCAGGAATTCGAAGTGCTGAACAAACTGGACTGGAAGTATATCGTGATGAAGTCCAAATCTCCTGAGTAGTTAGCTCGATTGCAGCGCTAAGTCTTTTGTTACGCTTATGAAGTCATAACATTTTAGGAACCAAACCGTGTGGTTCTTCCGTTTATTTGAATCTTGTAATATTGTACTAGTGACTAAGACCATTTGTGTGTCAGTCTGCAGCCTTGATCTGCACTGCATACTACTTTTATTTTCATACCCCTTTCCCGCAGGTTGTTTAGATTCACCGTTAGTTTTTTAGCAGCTCATTTCGTGGTTTTTACTTAAGGTTTCCCGATCATTGTATTTGGTGACGAACGCAGCTCATGCTACACTGAATAGGTTGTTTAGTTTTAAACCAATTTTACGGGTCCTGCCTTCAAGGTGGGGAAAACACTTGTATAGATAAAAGTATATAAAGAGTCCGGACAAACTAGTAGTTTGGATGCATGACCAAAGGCATTGCTCATACGACTCAGTTAAAAATTCATCAGAGCCTACTTACCACACTAGTATATTTGCAGTTAAAAAATCATCAGAACCTACTTACCACACGAGTATATTTCCACTTAGGGTTACGGTGCGCTGGACTCTGTAGAGGTTAAAACAAGCTAAAAGTTCTATTGAATCTATTGATTTCTGTGTCCGATAGTTTCTTTTTTCGTCTAGCAATGCATTTTTATAGTCCATTCTTTACATTTAGACAGTTGAATAAACCCATGAATAGACAGATGTTCAAATTTACAGTATGAAGATACGTGTTCGTTTGGTTGAGTTTGTAGACCGTACCTAATTCAGAAGTTGATGTACTCCTTAGATTTACTAGTTTTGAACTTTTCGATTCGCGGGCAAGGACCGATCATCGTGGTTGATTACAAGGACGTCTTGGGTAGATTGTTGTCTTCTCTGGAGTCAAAACTCACCTTAATCGAAGAGATAATTTGCGGTGCTGAAGGTGTCAAGTACTGCATAAATCTAGACCTTTTATTTTTGAAGCAAAACTCAACGGCAGTTATTGAAGGAAAGCCTTCTTTATGTTTGTTTGTTTTTTCCTGCGAAAAAACTCACCCATGTTTCGTTTCGAGAGAGGTAAATACTTATGATCTATATGAACACACTCACATACGCTATATTTGTCAAAATGTTTTCGAAAGATCAAGGTCATGACCGACACTCACATACGCTATATTTTAACTTTCTTAGCAAAGATAGTTGTCTTACCCATTAGAGGAATAATTTTTTTGGGTATCGAATCGGTACAAACCAATGAAAAAACAAGCTAAGCATGATCCTGTTACATGTATGGTTCCTTCTTTTGACAATTCAAAGTAGTTACAAGGACTACAAGCCAACGTTCACAGATCATGGACATTTTCGATGCTGTCTGCAAATTTCACCGCTTCTTCCCAAAATGCAGGATCCTCTGCACCAGCCTCCATGCTGTATTTACCAAGCATGTTGTCCGCAAATTTAACCACTTCTTCCCAGAAACCATTCTCCTCTGCATGAGCCTCCATGATGGATGTACCACTCATTTTACCGTTTTCTATGTTCTTTTCCATGGCATTGGCCTTATATTTTTGGTGGTCTGACTCCATTACCTCTGGAATCACATACCAAGGCACTGGGCGCAAGGGAAAACGGTAACCTATAAAAAAGCACTCATGTCATCGACAAGGCCCATCTCCCAATTCTTAACCGCAGCAATTTTTGTCAATAATTACCTTGGCAATCAGGGTCATGACACTTTTGGTAGTAGGCTGCTCTTCGGATATCAACAATGTAAATAACTGGTGCATTCCATGACGTAATTAGTGATAGTGCAGTCGAGGAGATTTGCAAGGTAGTTGATGTGGGAGATGTTAATTTGGTTTTTTTACCATGATTGCACTTGTGCTGTCTTCCAATATTCTCACAGTATCTGCTCCTTAACATGTTATAGACTATCAAACTCTCCTGTGAAAACCAGAACCAAGATCGAATTTTCCCTGCAATCAAATAGGTTATCAAATATACCATATATTATCAAATTCCATTTGCCACCTTTGGGGTAATTGTTATTTCAAACATAAATCCCAGTCTTGGTTTCTTCTTTTAAACAAAAATAGGTCAGCTTCCATTCTTGATTCTTTGAAAAAGCAATGTGTGCCAAAAAAGATGTTCTCGCTAGTACTATATTTATAAGCCCTACCAACACTGTCATCTAACAAATAAATCATTTATTGCCGTGCAACACTAATAGATTTAGAACATAGTGAAACATAATTTAAGATTGACATAATACACTGTCAATATACTCCAGGATTAAGTGACAGCAATGTTCTTTTTTCTATAGAGGCAGGTATAATTATCACTGTTGTCAACTAGTATATAGACATGGAGGCGAGTTCTTTGATGTTGCCCCCCATTATTTGTAGTATATTTTGTAGTTGAAGTATATGTATGTCGAGCCCACCTCTGGGTTCCTTTTTCGAATCACTAAAACCCTGGTCCCCTCCCTGGTTCTTTGAAATTAAAAATGGTTCCCAAAAACAGATGTATTGGCTAACAAATGGGTTTGACACCGACATTTAGTTGGTTTTTTTTTAAGTGAAAATGCCATTACAATGCACATGACATGATCTTCCATTCCAACATTTAGAAGTGTTTTAATAAATGCACATCACATGACATGAAAATACCATTACAATGCACATGACATGAACAAATGCAAATGATAATCATGATGAATATGAACCTGAAACATATCCAAAAGAGGCAATGGATTCTACAAAGGCATCCAGAGCTGGAAAAATAGATTTTCCATTAGTATATGTTTTAGAAAAATCACTTCCATATGTAGGTACGCGTTCCCTCCTTCCTTGAAGCCGTTCAATGGAGAATACAAAGAAATATACATACAATCAGCGTACATTAAATTTAATCTGTTATTATTAAATGGACTCAGGCACACAGGCACCCTTGCAATCATTTTCTAGGAGCTAAGCTAGACAATTACCCTTTCAAGTATAATGGAGAATGTATACTATCATGTAAATGAACCTTTGTGCTAAAAATTGCAAACACTTACTTCAGGCATGGTGATTTCAGAGTCAAAATGCAATGTTTTCTTGCATTCCATGTCTAGCTTGCATATCAGCAGTTTTTCAGAATTATCATCCAGTCTACAAATAAGTGACTCCATAAAGACATCTTTTACATCCTGCGATAATTAGGTTATGATGTCACATGTAATAGGTGGAATCCATATAATAGAATTTTAGGCTTCTCGATGTGATGACATCCAAACAAATATTTGATGATCCAATGACACAGATTTTGTAAGCGATACATGATTTTTTTATGTTATGTCTTAGGACCTCACTAAGTCGGGGCATAATTCTTCCTTGAACACTACATAATTATATCTTATTCTATAAGAAACAGATTGTTTGATCCAGGGCTAACCATGTCGGGGCATTTGAAACGCTTGGTTGGCAGTAGAAATGATTTCTTTCCAGCTTTTGATGAGAAAACTAAACGGAAACAGCGATTACGAGAGTAAACTGAAGTATCCATAAAGAGCTGATCCACAGGTCCTGACGTGCTTTCTTTGGTAATATACAGTTTCTCAAGGTCATGATTGTCTTGACGCTGATATGCAATTTGTGAACATACCTGTGGGTATAAATAAAAGCGGTTGTAAACGAAAAACTTTTGTGGTGTATATTCGAGGGTAAGGAAAAATGAAAGACAATTTGTGTGTGTGATTGACTTAATTATTTTTCTATTATTGATCTCTTAATATTTCTATTATTGATCTCTTAATATTCACATGATTGGTTTAATTATTTTTCTTCTATATAAAACTTATAATAAGAAAGATAGGAATGATGTATACAATTAAGATGGAGAATGAATAATACCTCATCACGGACTTAACGCACCAACATGGGAATTGTCTTTGAATGCAATATTGGGTATACGAATGATTAGATGGCGTGAAAACTTTTCTGCAGATAAGAAAGGGTAACAGTTGTAATTGTGTCGTGGAAACTTTCATACGATCTTTTAAACGACTAATTAAGCATAGTAGATATCATTGTGTTGAATGACTGAACTAGAATGTAAAATACAATATAGTTGGAACTACTATAAAAATTTTCTTAATAATGGAAGTGTTTTCTACTACGTTTGTAGTTTTAATTGCATCGTAGGGGTGCAAAGTTACTCATTTAATCCCTTCTAAACGATATGGTTCCATTAAATGTCGGATAACTTTTTTACTTGTCAAATTATAGAAATAATTACCTTCAACCACTTAGAATTGACAAGACACATTGCACATACTTTAAAATCAAGAATGAAGTATTAATAGCAACTTCCTATAATAAAATCGGTCTAAAATAATTGAACCACGTAGCGAGAATTAAACCACCTTCACTAGACGAGTCTAGCTCTGTGACCCACTCGGCATGTCCTTCAATAGAATATTTTTCACGCAAGGCACTGAAGACAACAGCAATCAAGATATCGACCATCTCATCTGTATTTCGCTTCTTGTTTAAGGTAGTATCAAACTCCAGATCGAAGTAAAGGTGGCAAGGTGAACCCTGTAATCAAGATGTTATATTGGACATTGTATGTTTCATGAACCGGAGCACTCCATTTTTTTTATTTTTTCAATAGAACGCAGCTTGGATTACCTCCTGGATAACCTCATAATGGTGTCGAATGTTGGAATCCATATTATTGTACCTGCAAGGACACATTCAAGGAAATACATAAACAACACAACTTGAAATTAGGTAACCATGAACAGTGCCACTTTAAATTGCAAGTCTGCTTATATGCATGCTCAGAGGACATGGAAGTGAAATGAGGTACTACAAAATATGCTCTTTCCTAAAGATCAAACCTTTCCCAGAACTCATCGTATGTACAAACAAGGAACCTTCTCGTCCTGGACATATGATCTTGATAGCTGAAGACATTGGTACACGCGTGTGCCTTAGAGAACCTGATGGCTTCGCCTTGCCTGGGAAATGTAGCCCAGACAACATCCCTGTATATCCACCGGCAATCACTATTGGAACATCAATCATAGCAGACAATACAGCGTTTAGTAAATGGCACACCTGGGCCTGAAGCCGGATTGCTTCTTTAGATCAATGCGGATCACGTGCAGTAGCCTCCAGAAGCTCTGTGGCTGCTTCACTTGGACTCCTTGAGGGGTACCGTAGAACACCAATGGGGACATCTGTTTGCGTCCCGTGAATTTGGTCCCCTCCGCCGAAGGCGCCCTTCCCTGGATCTAGAAATGCCAGAGACAGATTCCTAATTTTGTAGATAATTGGCAAAATTAGGAAAATAACAGCAATTCTTCGGCCTTGCTCACCTTGTCCGCTGCGGCATCCCGCTTGTAATCACACGAGTCCGTGGAACCTTGTAATCCCGCTGCGGCATCGGATGAGGACGGACCAACACCGGTACTGGTTCTGTTAATCAACCACATGGGCAAAGAGCCCCGACTTTTCTTCTTCGGGTGCGTGAGCGTCCTCTCCCTAAACGCCGACTCTGGAAGCCGCAGAAGATTGGTAGCGAATTACGTATCTTCATAATGTGGAGGAATTGCAATTTGGAGTAATGAACAAGAGTCTCAGTGGGGAGAGGGACGAGCGAGCATACTGGGAGGGGAGACCCCGCATTTGAAGCAGGCGAAGAGGCGGTCGACGTCGTCGATGGGGTCGTATAGAGGGGACATCGCCATGGCCAGACAAGGTCTTCGTCTTCCTCTAATGAACCGGCCCGCCCCCTTCTCCAATGAACCAGGGTGACGAGTAGAAGAAAACCAGTGTGTTATCTTATCCCACCAGCTTTTTCATCAGTTGAAGATAAGCATGGGTATTGCACGTGGGGTCACCCGGTACATGTGCATATTATTTGTTTTTAGAGAATTGTACCTATGCATGAATAGAACAAAGTGGTGGGGCCCACAAACTGTGTCATCGCCTTTTATTTGCTTCGCTGCTTTACAGAAGACACCTCCCCGGACAGAGCCACCCGCACCGCCGGTGTCCGAGGCTTTTACTTCTTCTTCTGCGCGCACTCCAAGATCTAGTCCAACGAAGGTGGTCGACGGTCTGCTTCAGCAAACTCTTGAAGGTAAAGTACCCGGTTTACTTGCGTCCATCCGTGTCAATCCTAATTGTTTGGAAGTGAAAAATCTTATCTGCCGCGCCGTTAAACAGTTTGGTTCAATAAGCTAGCATTTTGCTTACTGTGCTACGCACAGATCTGTTTTTTACTTTTACCAATGAAAGTCCCCGCGGCCACCCTCTTTCGCTAACCTCATGGCAGATCCGCCATTTTGTGGTTTTTGGGGTTGTGAACTTCCTGCGCAGCCGGTCAATCGATGCGGAAATGGGAAGAGAATTTTTTTTTGCGTAGCTCACTGCTCGGTCTGTTTTCGGTCCCGTCTCGACCCCCTCAAAATTTGAAAATTTCAACCTTTTTTATGACGCTACACAATATGTTGTGCTTACCATTCAAGTTAACAATTCTGACAGCAATTTATGTTAACGAATTTTAGTTTATAAATCTTAACATTTGAGCCTTTATAACAGGTTTCATATATTCTGTCCAAACCATATCATATTACATCGCGGAAGTCATAGCATGGAATTTCAACACTACTGCTTATACTATTTGTTTAACATGTTAGCTACAAGTTACTATATATACATGTTTGAGTCATTAAAATGCCTAACCAAACCCTCAGGATTTTCAGTTTTTGTGAGATTTCATATTGCTAAATTTGCACGTATTTGTAAATGGACACTACATATATACATGTTTTTTTACAACATTGTACTGGTATGTACATTGTAGATGGCAAACCGTCGTTTCTCGAATCTCACAATACTCGATGACGAAGACCTCAAAGACACTGATATGAATTTGTTCGCCCACGCAATTCTTGCATGTGCGCATGAAACAGCTTTGGGCCCCTTCTCTGTTTATGAACTGAGAGATGCAATTCACCAGCTACATGGAATCAACATTCCCATTGAAGACATGTCTTTCTATGGTCGGGGTTTTTTCATCCGCTTAAACACTGCAGCTGACAAAGAACACTTGCTAAGCTTAAAGAATTCACTCATCAACCTCGGGAACAGCTATTTCGTTTTCAAGCCATGGAAACCTGATTATGGATCCACCACTATTTCACTACGACATCTTCTGAGGTCGAACCCACTAAACATGCACCTAGCTAGAGAGACTCCCATCAAAGCTCCATGTGAACGACTCCACATTCAAATAGATGGCATCCCACCCCATCTTTGCATAGACTCTGTCATATATCGTCTTTTCGACAGAGTTTGCACCATCAATGTTATCGACTTTGTAGCCCCAAGATTGGAATACCACATAACAGCTCGCGGGCAGCTTTGTGCTATTCCTGATTCAGCCCACATCGGTATGAGAAACACAGCTGACCCAAATGATATGATCAACATCTGGCCGTTGAAGTATGAGATAGTGACAGATGAAATGCAAGGCCGGTTCACACCACCAGAAGACCGTGTTTCTGAAAACAGAGGTAATTATGCAGATCTCAACAAAATATATTTACATTTTTTTGCCAATCAGATTACAGGAAAATTGGTTAACAAATTGTTCTGATCAGGAGAGTCAGTGCTGAACACATCTGACCGCCATGAGCTCTGTGGTGCTTTTGATGATGAAATCAGCTCCCGTTCACTAGGTATCATTATGTTCGATTACAAACCACTTATACTCTTATGCCTAGGTGTAATAATTTGTTTTCTTCTAGTTGTACTATTTGACAAGTGCATATGAAAATATTGTTCATCGGACGTAATAGAACAAATTTATTTTACAGGTATGTAAAGGAGGAAGTCAGATGCTGCATAGTCAAGAATGTTGACCAACTCGAGAAGCTGAATCCTCTGAATCAAAAGCAAAGATGCTACCAGCATTATGTATTTGTCCTAATTACCCCATGTCCGCATATGAGAAGATAATATGTAGACTTGTTTAAGTTTGTAATCGTACACTTGTTATTATATTTTTATCTATATTTTTCCCACGTGTGAAGTTATCAACATTTTTTTTGGCTTAGTCTAGTTCCCCCAATGTGTTACAATAAATTCAACACTAACATGTACGATGCCTATACTCGAAATACAGGAGAGACAAAGCATCCAACCGAGCTAAAACAACAAACACGGAAAACCAAACGAAAAAACAAATGAACATAAGTCAACAATGGTTTTGCCACGACAATCAATATTCGAACAAACTTATGTAGTAGCTTGACATACAACAAAGTTATGCGCACTGGACATACAAACAAAACAAAGACATACGATAGTTTGGGGTAGTAGTCGATATGAATATATCTACTACCAAAATGACATTTGGCACCGCCAATAATAATTAGAACAAAACAAAACTGGACTTAATACGAGTTTGATCAAAAGATGTAGCGACCTTCTGATAGTCAACTTGTCACTTTCTTCTTCCTACTGCATTTCTTTTTCTTCCCCCCGATGTCCAGTTCTGTACCAGGAATCGCTACAGCATATTCTTCCTGAATCCGTGTAAATTCTTCAGGAACGGCTCTGAACTTCTTCCTGCCCGTTTTCTTCCTCTCGAATATAGACCTGAATCTTTTCACCCTTTTGCGTCCAACTTTCAGCGGAATGTTTGGAGCTTGAATACTATTGATATCAGCATCACTCATATTAGCGCTAGAACCAGATGCCCCATAAGCATTCTTGATCACTCTTTGTGTATCAGTGTCATAATCTGTGTGATCTGTGTACTCAGTTTCAGTCCCAAAGTCTGTAGAATATGCTCCATTTGTATTGTTTCCATCAGTTGCAGACATGTCTGCATCCTTTCCTCTTTCCAACGCACCAATATCTTTCCTTGCCATGTTTAGGTACTTTGTTAAGATGTGACCAGCCCTCCGATCTTTTCCTGTTGTCTTCACTACATCAAGAGCATTAGCAAAAAGTAAGTTGTGATCTAGTTGGTTATGTGCTGGAGTGGACGATTCATTTGGGTATTCAAAATCTCTTGCGTTTCTAGTCCATCTTTTCATGATGTGAGCTTTAGGGATTTCTTTCACTCCGCGATGGATCATAACCTATGTTAGGAAAGTATATGTCAAAAAGCATGTGTTAAAAGCTACAGATTGAGCACATTCCCCAATGATGTTTCAAAAGCTCACCTTAATAACATGGCAGCAAAGAATGCCAAAGTGTGTATACTGTCCACACTCACAACAATACTCCTTGCCCTCATCTACCATTTTCACTTCGAAAATAACACGCGCCCAATGTTTCCTTGTCTCAGCATTGTTGTGCACAACATAATATGTATTGGTGTCATTTCCTTTTTCAACAACATACTCTGTTGCCTTGTCTACTTCTTCACTGAATAGCTGAAAACAATTCTTTGTGTAGACAGTGATTGCATGTTTCTCAACCGCGTACATCCTCCTTGTCCGATGTACAAACTACCAAAAAATGTATGGTTAGTGCCTGGCATAATATAGATCGGTATGTTAAAGTACATATGACAAATTATAATTCTAGAGGACCAAACAGATTAAATATTTCTGTCACAATGATATGAATATATGTGGTCTAATTCATGCCACGGTGCACAGTAACAAGATAAACTGTACATTGACTTGTCAAGATTATGGAAACTGTAGTGGCCTGCTATTAGAGTGACCTAAAAGTTGTAGTTACCTATGGTTCTATAAGCAAACTCTACTTTGTATTTATCCTCAATATTATATGACCAATATAACTTGCAGCACAACTTTGTCACCACATGTTAGAAATGCAAACTCTACATTGAATTTACTCTCAACTTTGTCGCAAATTTTCTAATTTCTCTTATATGCACTAACCTGTTTTGTTTTGTGCTCAGCTGTTTCCTCTGCATTGGCACGTAAGAATAACATTTTGTTGTACTGCTGCACAAAGCCATTCATTGAGGAATGCGGTGGTACAACATTCTTAAGCATACTATTGGCACTTTCAGATCGCTGCGTGCTGGCCATCCTTGCACAGAATACATCCTTAGCCCATGGCTTAGCCCACTTATCCCTTTTCTCATAGGTTCTTTTCATGAACTAGTTTTCTTGCAGACCATATGTCTCCAGCAGATGCTCCCAAGCCCTCTCAAACTCATCTTCAGTTAGCATTTGGCTTATGACAAAATGGAAGTCTCTCCTAAATGCAGCCTTCTTTTCATACAATGGTCCTAATTCTTGAGGAGCATCCTTTAGGATATGCCACTTGCACCACAAGTGAACTGTCCTCTCGGAAAATACTATCTTGATAGCCTTTGTCATTGCCTTGCACTGGTCTGCAATGAAAAAGAAGTTAACATCGTGCACAAAATAATATCAAATTATGAATGGTGTTATTAACAGGAATCTTGTTTTTTATCCACACATACCAGTAAGTATAGTAACTGGTGCCTTTCCACCCATTAATGACAGGAACTCTTCAAAAACCCATTTAAAAGTTTGTGTGTCTTCCTTTGTCACTAGCACACCAGCAAATATTACAGTCTGGAAATGGTTATTGACACCAACAAACATACCAAATGGCATGTTGTATATATTTGTGCAATACGTAGTGTCAAAGGTAATTGCATCACCAAAGAAGTTATACTGTGCTCTACTCCTTCCAGTAGCCCAAATCAGGGACTTAACTTTATTCTCATGATCCGGATCAACACTGAATTGGAAACCTGGATCTTTTTCACGCATCTTTCTGAAGACTTCCATAACCTTTGTAATGTCATTTTCCTTCTGGTCCCTTGCAATTTCAGCACACACAGACCTTAAAGATTTGGGGTTGAATGGCACATCGTCCATACTCCCATAGAAATCCCCCAGAATACAGTGTACCCCCTTGAGTGACACATTGTTCTCTCTTAGGTAGCGGATCATTTTCTTGGTGCAAAATTCTATCTTACTATGTGAGTTCCACTCTCTCTTTTCACCACAAGACACTGACAGAGGATGATTGTGGGTAGTGACATGCTTACTAACGTACCAACCCAGGTCCTCTGTTCTGTGAAGCCTAACCATAGCTTTGCAACGCATTCGTACCGAACTAGACTTGTTCCTTGCATCGTACCCCTGCATGTTATAATTTTGACAAGTCAGTTAGTGTTCCATTTGTACTAAGCCAGCTGAAGTACAGTTCATTCTTTATATTTTGGCTTCATCTGTTTACCTCTTTTTCACAAACCAATTCTTGCATAGTCCTCATCTTGTTCACTCTATTCCTGGCAAAGGTACCAAACCGAATTCCGAAACCAACTTCCCAGGAATATAGATTGTAAAATTGGTAAATCTCGCCCGGAATCAAACACCATACCGAGTTTAGGTTCAAATATATGCTTTGTCACAGGGTCTAGACCATTCCTCATTGCCTTTTCAATTGTCCCTATTTCTCTCGCATCTCTGAAATCTGGTACAACATAGCCTTTTGGGAAACGTCTCCTGTAAAAGAAAAATGCCCAAACTTACAAATTGGGATCAAGCGAAGGCGTATAAACAGCCTATTAACAAAATGCTCTGAATCGATAACATGGTGAAGCATCTTTCAACAATAGGGGCCTACCTTTTTTTCCCAGGTATCTTCCCATCACTGCCCGTTTCAACTACTTCCAGCTCATATGCCTTGTCGTCACTCAATTGACTCTCACTTAGATCAAGCATCACACATGTTTCTGCCTCATCATCTGCTGTGCACTCGTCATCCGCCTGATGATTTTCTTCCTCGTCTTCATCATCGTTTGAGTCTCCAGATCTAACACCGGCGTCGTTGTCATCCTCATTATTCTCTGCCAGATAAAAAGTGCAATTAGGGCCGCATGGTTTTCAATGTGCTCAGGAATACATATTTAATGACTCTTCTTTCATTTTATTTGCATATGTGATAATTTATTGTTGCTTGAAGTACCACATTTCTACAATGAGTACAATATCATTTTCGTGAAGATCATTACCACCCACGTTTGTTGATGGACATACAGTTGGCTGTAGACGAAGACCATCACCTTGTTCACGGTTTCTGCCAGCGCTACATACAGAATTTAGCAGCTCTTGCATGGATCCTGCAAGCCAAAAAAACAAATCCTTTTACTTTTTGCGCGGCATTTTTGGGCTAAGATTGTTTTTACTTTTTCATACAATTCAAACCTGTTGGTCTGGTTAAAGGATGCTGACCGAGCTGGCTGTTGTAGTCCCAATTTCCTCCATATGGGATTCCCATTGGGCATTGCATACCACTCTGCCGTAATAAGGTTATATACGGCTCGAACGATTGGCCATACTTGTCGCTGCATTGAGGAGTAGGATTCACATGATGATTCTGCACATGAATACCTACATAGGCATCAAAATCATAATCGACCGATTTTTGCATAGATATTCCTTTTGCAAAACAAACTCCACAAAGAAAATTACTAAAATGTGATTGCATAATATTCCCTTTCTATTTTTCAGGCATCTAAAAATATCTTAATCATACCATTATTAATTCCTTTCACAAATTGCTCTTGTTGGATAATGAACTGCCCATAGCTGCTAGGATCGGCTGACATCAACATCGGTACGCAGCTGTTTTGGGCCATGAAAGACTGCCCATATGGATGGCCTCTCACTCCTAACAAATGGTTCACTGGCCATACAGTGGATTGCATATTCGAAGAACGCATTTCGACGAATTCGAGGCCATTAGGTACCTGTAGTAAGACAACGTATTGTAAGCATGTGCTTTGAAACAATCATTTGAGTAATTTTTCTTCAAATACCGTATAGATTAATAGATAAAGATATTGGTTTATGATTGGTTTACACACACATTGCCTTGAAGCATCGTTACGATCAATAAAAATCGCAGTTTCTAAATTAATAGTTATAGCTTGAAAATGTAATTGATATGGTGAGTATCATTCCAAAAATCAAGGCAAAACCATTTTTTCATCTATGAATTTAGCACGAAGCATAGCAACTTATGAGAAAAATAAAACTGAATATCTATGACAGAGTCCGGACACCGCATTGTAATGTACATTTTTTCATTAAAAGGCCTTCGCATAGCTATGACAGAGCATTGTTTCCTAGAATAAATAGCTCAATATCCTAATCTGTATAGATATCATTGTAGTTTGTTCAGCTGCTGTTTTGTTCATACTATGTTTGCTACCAATTCGACAATTGAGACAACAAATAATAACCATATACTTTACATACGAATAATTTTATCTATTATACATCTGCAACCTGATATATGGTAATATGTATGCAATAGATGTATACAAATAGTTTTGTGTAACACAGAGATTTTCCCAAAAAAACAGGAAACCGTCGTACTAGAACTACATAAGCTAGGAGCAAAACATGTATTTGACGCTACTTTAGCATTTGAACCAACCATGTACGTTATGTCATACTTAAAAAACCGTTCTCTGGTAAGCAAAACGCAAAACCAGCTAGAATTAGACAAGCTAGGGGTCTAGAATTACCGTATTGGGAGCAATAGAGACGCCGCCATCCATACGCATAGCCGCTTGGATCCCGGGCTCTCCTCCCTGTGTATAACAAAACTGGGGGATAGATGGCACCAACCGAGGTGGAAACCAGGTGGGCGGACCAACCATATTAGCCTCCATTGCTCCAAGATGCGGGTGAGAAGGTGGAGGCATCCAGAATGGCGGAGTTATTTGATATGGAGGTGCTGAAATTGACGGCGACGCGAGATGCGCCGTCACTGGTGAGGGGAGCTGCGGCCTAGGTGCGTGCATAGTGGGGCTCGTCTCCGGCGGCGTCGCCGGCGGCGGCATTGGTGCCCGATAGTGCGAGGTGTAAGGAACAAGGAAAGGCGGAGGAGTTTGAGACGACGGCGTCGCCCTCTGTATCGCAGGCGACGCTGTCGTCGCCGGTGGCGGCGCCATGGATGCTAGAGCGGAAGGAAGGTTCTGTGGTCTAGGGTTTCCAATGCGTTTTCTGAGGAGCTCGCGGGTTTGAACTGGGGAAATTTCGGAACAGTTATGAGATCCGTTTTCAAATCCGTCGCCTTCAGTGGAAAAATACTGTACGGATACTTTGGTAAAAAACCAGGCACGAATGCCAGGCAGTTTCACGCGGCAACAATATAGGCGAACGTACTGTTGACCAATATGGGGCCCGCTATATTATTCTAATATAAAGTTGCATGCATGCAGGGGCGCGCGCGAATCTCGATGAAACCGTGGCCGTTCAGATAGGCTCAGCGTGCGCTCGTACCAGCGTAATTTTCCTACTGATTGGTGTCCAACGAATTGGGTCCTCGTTTCATTGTTTGTGTAGTCCAGGGTGTCTACTAGTATAATTTGCCCTACAGAAAATAAGATTTCCCTTGGCGTTATGTTCCTCTTTGAAAGCATCGTTGTAGAACCACTTTCTTGTCTTTGCGCCTTAGTCTCGTGGCCTTCTATCGTTCTCCTTGAAGGCACCGGTTCGTTGTAGAACCATTGTTCTTGACTTGCGCCGCTCTTTGTGGCCTCCTATCGTCACCTTGCGGGTCATCATCGTTGTTGTAGAACTATTGTTCTTGTCTCGCGCCTTGGTCTTTGTGGCCTTCTATCGTCGCCTTGTAGGGTCATCGTCGCCTCCATGGTCCTAGCATGTTGTTTGCCTATATTGGAACTTCTTCTTGTATTTGTGTGTGCTTATCTCCATCTTCACAATGGTTAGTTTTACCGTATCGTCTTTAGGGTCGTCCCGATGGATACTTTGTCGCCAATTGTTCTTTTTTTGTGTGGCGATGCTTTGTTGTTAGATGCTTGGCCATCGTTGTTTTCCTTCCCTCGCGGATTTTGTTGCTAGTCGTTTAGCTTTTGTGGTGTATGCTTTGCCATAGTCGTATGCACGCTTGGCCGTTGTTGATTCCTTTCTTGGTGGATGCTTTGTTGCCAATGCCATTTTGGTCTACGAGGATATGTTGTTGTCTAGATCGCGGTCCCTATGTCGAATGTTTTGTCGTTGTGATTTATTTGGGCTCCACTCGGTGGATGTTTTCCCATTAATGTTGTGGATGTACGTGTGGTCTTCTTTGGGTGGATGCTTTACCACCGTATGTTTAGTTTCACTATAGGCAATTAGTGTGTCAATTTCTTTATTTCTCAGTGCGTGTGTGTTTGCTTGGTGTCACGGTGAGGGTCCTCTCCCCCTACTTTTTCTTCATGTTCTTTGTGTTTAGTGGTTATGTTTGAATTACCGTTGGCTCAGCCTTTACTAAACTCGCTACTTCTTGTTAATGAGATATGTGTCAAGGACACGGTCGCGAAAAGAAAGAGACTACAATTGTCCTACCATGGTTTCTTTAGTGTTCGGATACACATATAATATACTCCCTCCGTCCCGGCTTTTGAATTTTTTTCGAAATATAGTACATCCAGAGAATAAAAGGATAATGAGTCATAAACATCCATAAAAATTACGGACATGGCTCGTGCTTCTTGTCTTTATCAATGAATGATTCTCATTGTGCTTGTGATAATTCTTTCTCAAAAATTATTGGTAGGTTAGTATCACTCGTTATGTCAAGACTGAACTCATAAATTACAAGTAGGAATGAGGAACTTGTTTTTGCAAAACATAGTTTTGAGTATTTAGGAAAGCAAAAAAAGCGAAGCAAGTGCAATTCATAGTAGCAAAACAAGAAGTACAATAATTGTTTTTTAATCCTCTATTTTGCATATGCATCTTTATCCCTTTTTTTTGAGCTTATTGTTTATTTGGCCCTCGAAAAAAGTTCTGTTACCTATCTGGCCCAAATTTTTTCAAAGTTGCTTATCTGGCCTCAAAGTAAATTTTATTTACTTTTCCGGCCTTCCGTTAGTTTTGAGGAGGTAACGGTGTTACGTGGCATGTAAGATGACCATTTTACCCCTTGGGTCAAAAAAATAAAAAAAGAAGACTTATTTTTAGTCTTAACCATGTATGTGGACATACTTAACGTAATTTCGTCAATGAAAGTATATACAGACTTTTTTTAGATAAGGAAACTATATACAGATATCCCATGTATTTTGTTCTCAGACATATAGTATGAATATACACTCTCTCTGATATCATTTATGTACACATACATAACTCAATTTGTTTCTTGCATTCTTGCTGAGTATATGGTCGATATATATACGAACACATACTGTTACGTATAAATACTTTATTCTAAAAAGTCATGTACAAATAGCCATTGCAAAAAAAAGTATGTATAAATACTCTTGAAAGAGTAAGGATATATAATCCTTCTATACGAAAAAGTATGCGTATATACTCTGAATTGCGTGCATACCTGGCAGTAACAAACCGAGAGTGACGGCAAGAAAATGTAGCGAATAATATTATTTTATTCGTTTTTTTAATTACCTGCTCGATTAGCCACAAATCGAGAGTCACGGCAAGAAAATACTGTTTTTTTTTTATTTTTTTGACCCTGGGGTAAAATGGTCATCTTACATGCCACTTAACACCGTTACCTCATCAAAACTAACGGAAGGCCTGAAAAGTAAATAAAATTTACTTTGAGGCCAGATAAGCAACTTCAAAAAAATTTAGGCAGAACTTTTTTCGAGGGCCAAATAAGCAATAAGCTCTCTTTTTTTTTTTTTTTTTTTTTTTGAGAGGATGCATTTTTATCCTAGTCATATGTTCGAGGACTAATAATGGGCCTCTAAGACTCAGCTTATCTGGGCCTCACACTTTGGCCCAAATACCGGCCCATGTAGTACATTCATTCACACGCGCCGGCCCACCTGCATCTCGCACTGCCTTTTCTTTCTTGCGGACCAATTCGAGACACGGAGGCGAAGGGCGGTCGGAGTCGGGAAGGCGTCGGCGGCAGCTCTGCTCGGTCCCGGCGCTCGAGGGGCGGAGCCGGAGGAGAGGCCACCGGAGAGGGAGAGGAGAGAGGGAGATGGCGCCGGCGAGCGGGTGGGGCCGGGCGCTGGGGAACACGCGGTCGTTCGTGGGCAACGCGATGGGCGGCCTCCGCGGGTGGAGCAACCTCGCCTCCTGGACCGTCGCCGGAACCCTCGCCTACTACCTCTGGGTCAAGCCCGCGCGCCAGCTTCAGAAGGAGCAGGAGGTGACAGCTACCTCCCTTCCCCCGCTCTCATTCCAGCATCATTTGGGGTTCTAATTGGGTCGGTGTCGGATTGGTGCCCTCAGATCACGAGCGAGGGTAGCTGCTGTCGTGAACTGGGATCGGCCCGTGGAATTGTTCAGTCAGCAGATTGTTAGCTGGCGCGTTAGCTCTAGGGCGCTTAGAGGTTCTGGTGCACTGTTAATTATGCATTGGATTGCTGCAAAATTGTTGGCCCTGGGTTGGTTTTTGTGCGAATTGTTCGCCTATCTCTCTGCTCGAGGAAGCACAGATTCAGAGCTCTGTACCGAACTACCGATTGAGTACCTGCGGCTGTAGGGAGCTATATAGGCATAGTTCTTGCATTAGCCAACGTTCCCTGTGTATACTACTGATGCTCATAGTTGAGCTGTATCCATGCCTGTTGCAAATGTTATAAAAAAAATAGAAAATACCTCATTTGGGGCAAATAGCGCTGTTGCTCAAGTGCACATAACACCGCTTAAACTTAGCGATTTCACGCAGCTCTTGTATCCACAGCACCTACAAAGATAGTACAGCTGCATTCTACCATAACAAAATGAATTCTCCAAACTCCAAACCTTTGTTCTCAAATGTGCTTGAATAGTTTTTCAGCTATGATAAAGGAAATTTGCACTTATTCGCACAGTTTCACTTGCTGCACTTGCTAGTTTGTCAGTTAGTGTTCTTTTTCTTTTATCTTAGTATTGAGATCATGTATCATAAGTTGTTTATCATATATTTTATTCAATTGTGCTATTGGCTACACATCCTCAGAAAACATGTAAGTCTGCATATGACAAAATTACTTCAAGAACTGCGCTGTTGTCGTGTTGTCTGTCCATTCACTAAATAAGCTATATTCCTATTTTTCCCCAGGAGCGAGCTGCTTTGGCTGCTGCCTCAGATCCTTATCGTTATGTTGAGAAGCGGAAACCAATTCCTGATCCACAGGTAGGTGCATCCACTCTCTGTTGGATGCCAGATAACAAGTTGTACGACAAATAGGCTGTATGAGTTATTTCTGTGTGCTAATTATGTGTGTGATGATTAGGACACTGGCCTTACTTATGGGAAGAAAAGGGAGCCTACAAAATCTGAAGATTAGTTCCCTGGGCACATCATGTAGACATGTACCAAAGCATAAATGGAACAATACAAGGAAATTTTGCATATCTGCTGGCTACATGGTATAAACATTTCATGAAACTGTTGCTGCTTTATGCGAGCAAATAGCAGCTGTAAATGGAGTTTTTGTAGTCTGGGTACATGAGCCCAGGAAGTGTTCACTATCACCTATGACTTATGAGAGATCTAGATCCTTTCAGGATAGGAAAAAAAAGGAATAAGCTTTGTACTTTTTTTGCTAGCAAGTTAAGCATGTTGATGTGTTTGTGTATCACTCTATCAATGCAACCATTGCCAGGCACTACTAAGTGATAGCTTTGTGCGAGATGAGCTTGTTTATTCCACTCTGTGCCAACTCCATGAGACTTGTTGCTAATTTGCTATTAGATCGATCGAATGGTGGCTTATAGTTATAGGTTTTATTCTCTTATAGCATGAAGATAAGATGTAATTCATGGCCTTGTTCTTATGTGAGAAAGGTTTCCTGCTAAATTTCTATGAATGCAGGTTATGATGTTTTTTTTTTTTTTACTAGCTGTGTTTTCGGGAAGGGCTCTGCCTGTTCCAGCCCTCAAAGGAGCTCCAACGGAGATTCTAGAAATGTATTTACAGATAGTAAAACGTTTCAGGAAATCCTGTAATGGATAAACAGGACAAATAGATGCCACTGGAAAGTAGAATCACACAAAACACCAGCTGCAGTGTCTCGATTAGAAGCTGCAAAGTAATTATCTGACAGACTAAAGTTGATCAATAATTCTTATTCCTTGTGTTTCTCAACAGCCCACGAGGCCACGAGTACCCACATGAAAATTAAGTAATTTTTAGCTCGTCTGGAAAACAAGACTTATTGTACCAGCTCACATGGTTATCTGTATCATCTGAAAACTAGCTAATCGAAAAGAGGAAGGGCACTATTTCAGAATATATTAGCTCCATTTGGATTATCCTGCATCGCCTTGAGAAAATCAGATTGATAACCGGAGCTAGATCGCCCATGGGCTTTTGGCTCGTGGGAGGTTTTTGGTTTTTGGAATGTCCCAAAGCCGAGGTCAAAAGCTCCAGGAAGTTGGAAACAAACAAAACCTTACTGTTTTTTTCCCTCCTTCTAGTTCTTTCTAACAAACATGTAGTTTTTTGAATGGGAGGTACGAGGGAGTAGCGATGATACAGAAATAAAAATAATAAATAAATTCTAGAAAATGAAAAGGTAAAAGCAAAAGGCCAGTGTTCATGGGCCGTATGCCCTCCCGGCGAACACGCTGTGCCTCCCACATGTGGGCCTATGATTAGGCCCAGCAGCTGGGCCGTCAGAGGCAAAAATCTTGGAGTGGGTGGGTTTCGCAGCCGTGTCACCTCCACGCCGCCACTTGGAGTTCTCGTGGTCTGGGAACCCAATTCTTCGCGGGACTCCCGTTCCGTACGCCGCTGCTGATCTTACTACTAAAAATCCCCAAATGATATCGTATCCACCGCGCTTTCGGCCTGCCTCCGCAATCCCCCGCCCCGCGCACTAATCATCGGTCCGCGAAACCGCCGCACCCGCGCACAACACATTCCCTCGCGCTCCCCCACGCTCCCACATCGCCGCCATCGCCCGCCGCCCATCTCGCACAGCGCACCCACTCCCACGCCGCCGCCGCCGCCTCCGGCCCCTGCACGAGGGGCGCTACCACCGTGACAAATGAGGCATTGGCGTGCGTTTCCTCCACGCCTGGTGAGGCTTCGTGCCCCGGCATGGCGGCGAACAGGAGGCGGGGGCGTCGGGCGAGGAGTCACAACTGTGGGGTAGGGAAGAGGGGCGACCGCTGGCTAGAGTAGGCACAACAGCCGTGCAAGAGAAGCAACCGCCGGCGAGGAGGTGGGTCGCCGGGTGAGGACGCACTGCCATGTGTGACGAGGTGTGGCCACGAGCGAAGAGGAGTAGGGAGATCCCAAGTGTTCGTGGTGAACAGGGGCACATCCTCCCTCACAGTTCAGACGCATAGATTGAACTGTCTCATGAAAAATCTACAGTGCTGAAAGGTTTTGATTTTTTTTTCTTTTGTTCCTGTGGTAGGTAGAAGTGTATCTCTTGGTTCGATTTGTTGCTGCTTTCTGCTGAAATATGGCAAAATTAGCTTGCCTTTCTGGTAGCTGCAATCAAACCTAGCATTGAATTGGCTAACCTCCATGTTGGTATATTGGTTACTGTTGTCAGTTAGTTCATTTGAGATGCGGATAAACATACTACATTGTGATTGGGAACTGATGGGAATTTGTGGATCAACATTGTGCTCTGCAACCGGAAGGTAACTGATACATGAACGAGTCTCTCACTCTCTCTCCTTTCAATGCCTTGGTGTTTGTGGCTTTGTTTCAGTGGGCATTGGTTTGAGTAATTTTTCCCTTTGTTGTACCTTACTGCCTGTAGGGCTGATCATTGGAGGCATGATCCTGTTGGACCATCCTTGCACCGGGTCCTGTCGGGTTCATGCTGTTGTTACTTCTGCAGATCAGCCTCTTCCTTAGGCTATGGTTTAGACGGTACAGCCCTTGGATCCCTGTCGTGTCGATGCTATGAGCACCAGCAAGAGGGGGAGTAGCCAATGTCGTAGCTCGGATTAAGAAAGCCGCTAAAAATTGCATATTGTTGTTAAATGAAAGGAGTACTCCTTCAAGCCCTGGTTGTTGTTAAAATGTCTAGAGGTTTGAACTCACACAACATATATGCGGTTAACAAGATTAGTACGCAAGGAATTAAATGCATTTGTTACACTATTCAATGGATAATGACCAAAACACAAAATCACTGATGCAGAATGTAGAATAGCACAAAGCAAGTTTGTGAGAAGAGGTCTGAATCATGCCCAGGCGCTCACAACTTCCCTCACTTTCTTATCAAAGCATGTCAAATCTGTGTTGTCCTCTCGGTGATGCAAAGTGGGCGGCTTCCGGCCAGAATGCCAACTGGTGATGTCTAGGAGTATCCCCGAAGGCAGATGGTGTCTCCTTTGATGTTCTCGTGGTCAATCCTCACCAGTCGTAACCGTATTCAGGGAGGTGCAACTCATCCCTAAACGCCTAAGGTAAATATCTTTATCAGCAGTTAGTCACATTAAAACATTCATAGTCCTTTCGACGGTAAACTAGCTAAAGGCCTATTTATTTATGCTTTACAGAATTCCTGCTAGCTATGTTTGGCTGGCAGGGAAGTTGGAGGATACTCCGAGGAAATCAAAGCATACTATATTTGTCTTGCACAAAATGGAACTGGAGAGAAAACTTGTTAATTGATTTCTTAGATGTCTTTTCAAATGTGTATTTTGTTCAACTCAACATAGTTTCAGTTTCTTTTCTTGGGAAACGTCAGAACACTTATGGCTTGATATTTACATTAGGGAGAAATGTATGTACTGACCTTGAGCATCCAAGTAGCATAGGGGATTCACAGTAAACTCAAAACAACTTTGTTGGTCCAATTGGTAGTCAATACTCAATACATATTTCTCAAGTTAATATTCATCTCTTAATCTTGATTACAGCAAGACACGATGTAGCAAGTGAATTTTAGTGTGAATATTATATCATTTTTTGCGCCCTCTTATAGTTAGCCATTGTTATAAAAAATCTGATTAGAAGTAGATGTTAAAAACAAATTGGTGGATATGACGTTAACAAACTTTTAGGTACATTTTAGATCCATTGACAACCTTGATGCGAGCAGCCTGCTATAGTTATGCCATCAAACTTTTGACTATATTTGAAATCCATTGACAGCCTTGATAAATTTGAAATCATTAACAAATTTGAGGTGTGGCTCCAACTGACTACCATGATGCCTCACCTCTGCCCTGTTGTGTTGCTGCGCTTGTACGTAGTGGGATCAAATAAATCAAAGCAGATATGAATGAAACATGGAAAAGGGAGAGTTATCTCACATATGTTTCGAAGATACTTACTGCTAGGCTCTAGAGTTAGATGTAAATAACTTTTCACTGTTTCTAAATGCAGGATGAAAAGACAAGGCTCTAGAGATTATTGGTATTTTAGAGTTTAGGCTAGACGATTTGGTTCGGGTGAGAATTTACCTTGTGTATGTTCTTGATGTCCCGCTTCGCTATTTTAGGAGCCTGCTCTGCTGCTGCATTTAGCATGGGGCAGACAAGAGCAGGAGCATGATTCTTATAGCTGCCAAAAACTGGTGAAATCATTTTAGGCCTGAATTTCAGATGGAGTAGTTTTTTTACTGCATATTAAATTTCCCTATAGCATCAAGTCTTTAAACAACTTACTGTCAAGACATGATGGCTCGAAGCTGCAAATTTCACTATTAATTGTTTGTTTTATGTAACTTTAATGTGCAAATGAATCATGGGCAGTGTTGCATTGCCAAATGACCAATCAAAAAGATCTAATGTAGAATCTATTCTAGATTCGACTTGAGGGATCATTGCTTTTTCCTATGTGTACATATGAAGTTCGTCCAAATGTCCACAAGCATCTTTTCATTAAGAGCTCATATCTCCATCCGTCTTCCTGTATGAAGTAGAAACATATTTGCATTTTGTATGATTTATATGTTTGATGACGGATCCCCAGTCAGTAGTCTGTGCAACATATTTGGCCATTGACCGTATCCAAATTGTCTCGTGGTTTAATCTCTGTTAAGAATAAGATGGATTTTAGAATAAAAAACCTGATGGCAAGAGACTGCTAGGGGAGCTAGGAGAGAATCTAGACTTGCTTGTATGTTTTACTTTTGGATATTTGAGTTTTTTAATGGTTTTGAACAGTTATGAACATCAGTTTACCGTACTCGAATATTCATTTAATGTACCCTATACATGACCTTTGGAGGTAAATAAACAGATGCCCAGTTAGTTCTTTATGTTAAAAATAGGAACCTTTTGTGTTTGTTTATTTCTATATCTATTGGGCTCTTGATTTCAGCATTTCAATAGCGACAGTGGGGTAATATGATGTAGTTTTTCTTCTTGATAATTGAGGGCCAGTTTGATATGTGGCTGGTCGGCAGGATGAGATCGTCAATAAGCAAGTGTTTAGGTCCTCTAGCTTGAAGAAGCCACATTTTTGTCCATATGCTTTATTACTGTTACTGATTGTGAAACTTGTTTAACCTTTCGTCACTATTCCCCTTTCGTTTTTAGCTAATAGGCATTTTTAATAGCAGTAGGTCACATACTATCTTCAGATGGTATGGAATTATAGATTCCCAAGTACTTCTCTCAGTCTCATTGCAGCTGTTCCAAGACCATTTTAAATTGCTGAATGGAAGTGGTAACTAGACTTCAGGGTTGCTATATGCAAATCTGTCTTTATTAATTGAAAGTTTCCATATTGCTTTTGTATCACATAATTGAATTCCAAATAATATCGCCATATATAAAAGTGTTCCCCGTTGCAACGCGGGCACTCAACTAGTCTATAAATAAAATATGTCCCGTTTTTCGACACTTTCGATCAAATCTTCTACCTAGCCAATACTATAAGTTGAAGCTGGAAGTTTTAGGTTACTGACACCGTTTGGGAGCTGAGATGGCTGGCCGGCTTCTGCAGAAGGTCGCCTCCGCCTCTGGGATATCTAGATCTAGCTTCCTGGTGGCAAGCGGCAGACGTGCTTCAGCTCCGTAGGTCGCTCTCGGGATACCTAAGGCTAAAATAATATGGATCCAGAAGAGTTCAAAAAAGTGTTTGGTACTGAATCTTATGAAGCAGTTACTAACAATTTTTTTTTCAGATTTCTACTCGTGTACCCTCGATTATCTCCAATTGCTTGAAGCCATCAAAGCGAACTTTTTCGTCTCTGCCTGAATTTTCTGTCGAAGAATGGGCAGCTAGATTTGACGCCAGACAGGCTAAATCAAAGGCTAAATCAAATGCTGAATTTGCAGCGTAAGTCTATCATGTTTTTTATTTTATCTTTGAATTACACTCTACTAATCGATCTTGTTTATTGATTTGAATGAAATTTGATTTTTTTTTTTTTTATAGTTGTATATATGAATGTTGGTTTGTGCTTTCACTGTTTCCTTATTCATGGCTGAAGTTTCTTATGTTACTTTTTGTATATTAATTAAAATTTAAGTATGTGATTATTGCCATTATTCATGTTATTTCTTTTATGATCTTTAATTACCAATATTAGCATGACAGGCTTGAAAAAACTTAGTGGGTACTCCCTTAGCATCTTCTGAATAAATCAATTCTTAGAGTTGTTTAAATCAATTTTTTTTAAAAAATGACTAAATTTATAGGAAAGATTACCGAGATTTATGGCACCAAATTTCATTTTATTGGTTTTATTTACAATTTAGAATAAATGAAAAGTTGGGTCAATGGTTTAGGCAAAAGAAAATACAAAAACTAGTTTTCGTTATTTTATATATGTTTCACCATTTGTTTTTCTTTGTTATTCAGAATGCAAGCTAGGTCCGACGAATATTGGAAGACTATGAAGTTCTTGTGGAGTTTCTCTGTCGTCTCTTGTCTAGTTGGGATCCTTTGTGAATTAGAATTGAAAAGCATAAGAAATGAAAAGTCAAAGTATTTCACAGAGTGGTTCTACTCGCGAGGCCTAAGCTGCTAATTACACGACTCAGAATAAAAAATTATAAGAGCTTCGAACTTTTTTTGGCGATCACGTCCATACCATGGACGCGTTTTAAGAGCTTCGGATTTTGTTTAGCTTAATTCTATTTGCACCTTTTTGGATCGAATTCTGAGACATTAATTTTAGACTTCCTGGTGCTATTTTTATCGATCATGTGTAGCCATCTATGATCTATCCATGTGGAGAATATAATTTGTGCTATTGTATACTCAAATGCTGTTACATCTTGTTAGTAATACGGAGTATATATTTTCCCCAAATGCTGTTACATCTTGTTATTAATCGGAAGTTAATTCATCGGGGGTGTTTGGTTCCCGGAACTTGCCATGCGACCTATGTCGCCGCCACACTTTGTGGCGTCGAAGTCGAAAATAGCCTCCACATGTAGCTTGGAATGATTTTTTTTTTGTTTGGCAAAAATATGTCTGCCACACCTGCATGTTCAAACAAACATCCTTTCCATTCATGACGAGCCGTAAAAAAGTGCATTCACCGGAAACTATTATCTTTTAATTGCATCATTCTCTCTTGCATATTTAGCTTGCCAATTGCCATGTTGCTTGCCTTTTAGAGCATCTCCAAGGGTTATGTATTTGGACTTGACATTTATTAATTTGCATAAAACTCCTAAAAACCCTCTCCAATGGTTATGCATTTAGGCTTTGCATCTCCAAGGGTTTTTCATTTTTATTTTGGCATTTGTAGTCATTTGTCAACTCTCAAAACAAAATGCAAATGAATAAAAGAGGACATCTCCAACCGTTTTACAATTTTGACTTGACAATTACCCAAAATAGGCAACGTGGGTGGAGGGATGTGGTGCGAGAGTCGCGGGGACGTCGGAGGCGCGCGCATGTCGACAAATGCCAAGCGAGTGGCTTGGCGTATATCTGCCAGTCTCCCCCTCCAAATCTTAAGTTAATGAAAATCTGCTTTAAATGCATAACCATTGGAGAGGGTTTTTAGGAGTTTTATGCAAATTAGTAAATCGCCAAATCCAACGTGGCTATTGGTTGTGGTATAATAATAAGAAAAGCAAATGTTTTTACAATTTCTTTTCAAATTTGACCAAGGTTAGTTCGTGAAACTAGTTGCCACACACTTTAGCTAGTCTAGATGAATCTTGTCATGCTTTTGTCGCCACTGATAAGCTGGTAAAGAGAAAGAACCCTTTCATAGTTTGTGGCAACCAAACAGCTCGGTCAAACTCGATTAAACATAAGCGTGCCGAAGTGTGACAATGTTTTGCTTGAATCCAAAGATTGCGTTGAGGTTCAGCTCATTACATCAACTTCGACGCCATCTATTCTCTGACGCACCATCCTTGTGATCTGCACGATCTTGCCACTTGCCAGGGCCAGGAGTCTATCCGTTTTTTTTTTTTTTTTGTTCACACGCGCACGTTCCCCGTGGGCCGTGGCCACTCGGCCTCATTTTGTTCTAGGCTGGCGCTGGCCACGTTTCCCTTTCGCAGCCGTGTCAGCTCCACGCCGTCGAGACGGCCACGGCTCCGCAGCTCCGAAACACCAGCAGCAGCCGCGTCACGGGTAGCGAGGCCTCCATCCAAAGGCGAAGAGCGAGCGCAAAAGCCGCCGCCGGGACGAACCCTCCTTCCTTTCGTTTCCCCCAAGACAACACAAACCCCCACCCGCGACTCGCACAACTGCACAAGGAAACCCAAGACGAAATCAAATCAAACCCCACCGCATCCAGCCTGGCCCATGCCATGTCGCAGCCCGCCGCCGATTTCCCCGCCGCCGCCGCCGCCACGGAGGCGACGGATCCCTCCCCGTCCCCAACCCCAGCCCCAGCCCCAGCCCCGGCTCCAGCCCCGCCGGTGGTCGAGTGGCCCGAGGGCGGCGCGCTGACGCGGGACTGGGTGACGGCGCTAGCGTCCACGCTGGACTGGTGCTCGTGGCACCTCCCCGCGGACCGCCTGCCCACGATTCTCCCGGCGGCGCTGGTGCAGCGCCTGGTGCTGGCGGCCGCCGCCATCCTGCACCGCGAGCCGAACCTGCTGCGCGTGGACCCGCGCCCGGGGCAGTCCGTGGTCGTCGTCGGGGACGTCCACGGCCAGCTCCACGACGTCCTCTTCCTGCTCCGCGACGCGGGCTCCCGTCCGAGGGCCGCGTCTTCGTCTTCAATGGCGACTACGTCGACCGCGGCGCATGGGGCCTCGAGACCTTGCTCCTGCTCCTTGCCTGGAAGGTGAAGTGAATTGAATTGGATTCTGCTGCGGAATTGGGATTGGAATTTCCTTTCCTACTCGCTGTGAAGCTTCGTGCGTGTCTCGATTCAATTCTGTTTTGCTGGATCTGCGAGATTTTTGGGCTTAGATTGGTACATAGCTAGGCAGTTAGTAGATGGTGTCTGAGTTGTTTTGATAGCAGCACAGTTGTTTGGATTGGACTTAATAACAACTATAGGTTTGCTAATTTTGCACGATATTATGCAACTAGTAGTAAATGAAATCAGCGTTATGAGTTATGATCCACACAATTTATTTGGAGTACTTGTTCTCGTTTCCTCAGCATTCAACGGCTGGAATATTAATGATGTGTTATAGGTTAGACATTTTTTTGTTGTGTGTGACTAGGTTAGACATTTGACTGCTAACTCGCACAAGTATGCTTGTCCTCCTCTGACATTCTAAAACGGATCTATAAAAATTTCAGTTCAACCATCAAACAGTGTCAAACATAAATGGTTGCTAATTAATGGTGTTCTTGTTTTCTTTCAGGTGCTACTCCCGAATTGTGTGTTCCTTCTCCGGGGAAACCATGAATCAAAGTACTGCACGTCAGTATATGGTTTCGAGAAGGAGGTAATGACCAAATACAAAGACCAGGGTCCTCAGGTTTATCGGAAGTTTTTGAGATGTTTTGAGGACCTTCCTCTAGCAACAATAATAGCTGGAAGCGTGTACACCGCACATGGAGGTGTATTCCGTGGAACAATTGTGCTTCCGTCAAAGAGATCAAAAAAGGGAAAGAAGGGTCACAAGTACAAGGCAGATTTTACTGTTGATCTGAATGTCATGAAACTCGGATCCTTGGATGAGTTATTGAGAGCAAGGAGGACTGTTCTTGACCCTCCTTGGGAAGGCTCAAATTTGATCCCTGGAGACGTGCTCTGGTCTGACCCTTCCTTGCAGATGGGTATTTCACCGAATAAAGAACGAGGCATAGGTTTGCTCTGGGGTCCTGATATTACTCAGCAGTTTCTGCGCACGAATCATTTGAAGGTTCGTTTTGTTACATTTATTAATCTTCCTGTTATATTTCAAATTGTTTCATTTATTACTCTTCCTGTTATACCAACTGCTGTTTTAGTACCTAAATGCTTGGATTTCATCTTAAGGAAGTGTTTTGCTTTTTTGGATTATAGAGCAATAACTAGTAATCTCTTGCAAATCTGGCATTTGCCCATACCCCTAGCCTATCCTTGCTTATTTTTCAGAATATCCAGTTAATTGAATTGTGTGGTTGGTTAGTTGAGAACTGTATAGAACTCCATAATAGCTTCAGGCAATAGGCATGCAGTAACATCCCAACGTTTCTCTTTTTGAAAATTGCTGCGTTGGTATAGATGTCACCTAATATATGGATGCGGTGAATGATAGATATTACTTATTAACATACTTGAATTAAGTTATATGATTTTAATTTCTCCTGTATTAGTATTCATTGATACATCTTTGAACTTTCAGTTGGTATGTTGTCTTGTAGCCCATTGACCATTCAGTTCTATATAATATTTGAAATTTAGTATCATGGTAGAACTATATTTGTTTTAAGTTCACACGCTTACTTCATCTTTTCATTCAACAAAGCTAATTATCAGGTCACATGAAGGTCCAGACGCAAGAGACAAGCGACATGATCTCTTAGGAATGGATAATGGATATACAATTGATCATGAAGTAGAATGCGGGAAACTAATTACTCTTTTCAGTGCACCCGACTACCCCCAATTTCAGGTGATATATTTTTTGGTATTAATTTTCGATATTGAATCCTTGGACTTCTTGTTTCAAGTTCTCTGAGTGACTTATTCAACTTCTAAAACTTTGTGACTAATATATAAGTTTTGCCTTATAATATCCTATGCATATTATGGTGATAATGTTGTTAACTCTTGGTTTCTGGACTTAGGCTTCGGAGGAGCGACATAACAATCGTGGAGCGTATATTATTCTTAATCCACCTGATTTTGCTACCCCAGTTTTCCATAGTTTTGAAGCTGTAAAGCCTCGACCTGTGGTATGTCACTCAGTCCTCAATAATATATTCAGGAGTACTTATTCTGTGCCGTGAGACTTGGAGTGAGGGGGAAACAAATCAACTGACTTGAGTGTTTTTCCCTATATGCAGGCGCATCCGTTCTATGACTTTGAAGGTGTGATCGACTCAGATGAAGAGTTGAATTTGGACGCCATGGACAGTGGCACGTCGAGCATGTCACAGTGACTTGTCATGTACCTTTTTGTAGTTATCACACCAGTTGTTGCCATGGAAGCGTGGTATCAAGGTTTTTATTGTAGCTAAGTGCCGACTGAGCAACGTCACATGTTTCTGGATGGACTCCTGTCATGCACGCCATTCTGTCTGTTAGTTCGGTTTAGGTTGATCTGTATTTAAATTAAGACCCAGAAACATGGCATCCAAATATTGAATGTGGGAAACCAGCTGTTGCAAGAATCTTAGTCTATATAAACCTTCTCTGAAAATACAGATGCATTTGGTCCTAGGAAGTGGAATGATTTGTCCATGGCATCTCATGTTATCTGAAGAAGCCTATATCTGCTGACTTTACAGCATGTACATGTTACACGCATGTAAATAACAGCCATTGGCAGCAAATACGCATGTTTGGCCAAAACCTATCATTTCCATTGAAGAAAAACATTTCCAGCTTTTCTCGAATCGTGAAAGGAATATACAGTCCGAAAGGATAAGCATGACTGTCTGTACGAGTAAGAGAAGCCCATGTCAACTCAGAAGTAGTGGCTCTGCATATTCCTCGATTAATTGGGGCTTTTACCTCTATACCATTATGAAAGTTGGTCCAAACCTCGTGTGCCACTGAAAAGTTAGGCCGCACCCGAGTCTGCCATCGTCTTTAAGTTATGTTTGACCCACGTACCATTCCGTCCATGTTGGCCACTAACGGAGGCAAACGGCGCTGAGAAAAGACTGGATTGTCCTCAGGCTCGTTACTACTTGGCGGAGTGGCTGGTTCAGTTGTTTTGGCGCCAAAAACACGGACTTGGCGCCATAGCCGGTGGAGTTGGCGCCAAAACTTCTTGCTGCCTTCCTGCTATAAATAGGCCTTCACCCCGAGTGTTTCTTCATCTTATCTTCATTCCTCGCTTTCTCCTCCTACCTCTTTGCCATGTCGAGGCTTCAAGCGCTATGGGATGAGGCCAAGGAGGGTCATGTGCCCCAACCGTGGGGTGCTTGCTAATCGGTTCGTATCGAGGACCCCCAAAACAGCAACCGTGTCTTCCACAAGTGTCCATTCTTTGCGGTTTGTGCTTCCTCTCTCTTTCCCTCTCTATTTCTTTTGGTTCTTCACTTGGTGTTTGTGCTAAGACATTGTTTTGGTTTGCGGGTTGGAGGCTGTCAAATTCTACCAAAGGGAAGATGAGATGGGTGTGAATCTAGTGCGGACACCGACAAAGCGGCTGCTCCATTGCATGCTGTTCCTATTCAAGCAGGCACCAGCTGCTGCTCTCTGCAGCAGCTCATGCACCTCCTTCGGCCATCATCCGCAAGATGGCCAGGCTGCTGGAGTTCAAGGCAATGGAGCACAAGATGATAGAGTTTTTCAGCGGCTTAGGTGGCTAGAAAAGCTGGTGTTTGTTTGCATTTTTCTTGCTTTGTTTGCTATCCTGAAGAAGTAGGGAACTAGGTGGGTGTACTAGTGAGTGAGTGAATGATGGTGTGGTGATCAATCACAAAAAAAGATCCAGGACTGCTAACTTCTATCTGAGCCTTAAGCCTAAATAGGTTGTTAAAGCTTTTGCCCCAAGGCCCATACAGCTCATCCATAGCAAGAAGTCTACCTTTGTACACTCTCCTGTAACTAACCCAGATACCAAACTCACCATGCAACTTTTTCTGCAGCTCTTTGGCACCTAGAGTAGCTTCTTCCTTCAGCCAATCAATGACATGATGACAAACCCAAAACTGTGTCACTCCAACACAAGGTCCAACTCTCCTGGCACTTTGACACTCATGGTCAAATGGATTCTTCTTAATCTGAAAAAAAGAAAATGAATCAACACAAGGTAAAAGCAAATGAAACTGCATAACTGAACAGTATATGAGTGTACTTGCATACCATACGTATTGCCACCCTTGAAAGTTGATACATGAATTCTCCACTTGCAGCCCAACTCATCCACAAACTGCAAGTGTGCCCCGAACCTCCTGTGTCACTTGCATCAATGTCATAATGATGCTCTTTTTTCACACAATGAGTAGCTAAAGCCAACTTAAAAGCATTAATGCTTGGAATAAATTGTTCCTATAGCCATAGGAGGATTCATCTTATCATATTCAGCATCGGGCATTTGATCGAGGCTCTTTGTCC
The DNA here is from genome assembly GCA_018135685.1 of Themeda triandra. Taxonomy (NCBI): domain Eukaryota; kingdom Viridiplantae; phylum Streptophyta; class Magnoliopsida; order Poales; family Poaceae; genus Themeda; species Themeda triandra. The sequence continues at coordinate 39,659 of JAENPR010001104.1, read as the reverse complement.
TTAACAACCTCATCTACATCATCTACTTCATAATCTTTGTCTTCATCATAATCGAATCTCCATCACGGCTGAATCGAGGGCTCAGGAGTAGAAGGCTGCCTTGGTGCATTAGGATTGGAAGGCTTGGGGTAATCAGGCCCAAGGTCAAGGTACAGTCCTTCATCGTCAACACCAACATGCTCAAAGGATGGATTTGGGTTCTCTAGTTCAGGCACTATAGGTTCACTCTGGGTGCTTTGGCTAGCATTGGCTGTGCTATGAGACTGGACTGAAGGAGTGATTGGGGCGTCAACAGATTGCGAATTCTCTCCAAACCCCCAAGCAGGAATATCAGGCTGACAGGTTGGGTTACTATACACAAATGTCAAGTGGCAGCACTTGGAAACCTTGCTTTTGCCGAACATTTCAATGACATCTTGGTCCTTGCACACTTGTACATGGACCTTACTCACTGGGCAGAAATAAAACATTCGAGCTACATCACCATAGCCAGGACGACACTTGTTGACGACGAATCGAACAAACCGAGAAGTTAGTTCGGTCGGCATCCACCACATCCTCCAATTCGTACCCCGGCGACCACGGGAATTGGGAGCAACAATCCGGATTTCTAAATTGAAGGTATTGTCTGCGCCCATCCTACATATAGGGGGAGCACTCAATCAAGCGGGGACAAGGGAAACCCAAACACTAGCGGCACAAGATTCGACAACGAAGATGAAGCAAGCAAACAAGGGCGGGATACTTGCACTCACCCGTCTCGAAGGCCGCTTGAGGACCCGCCCGCACCGTCCATGCGAAGCCGGTCCATTGGATCCACGGTGAAATCCGGCCTCCGCTAGCCCATTCCACGCCACCCGCCGCGCCGCCGCTACAGTAGTTCACCGTCCACCGCCGCCACGATTCTCCGCCGCCGCCGCTAGGGTTTGGGGGATGCGGGCGAAGGAAACGGGGAAGGGGAGGACTCGAGAGAGAGAGAACGAGGTGGCGGTCAATGGGAGTCAACCGGTCACGCTCGCATAAACCCGGGCTGAAGGGTAAGATGGTCATTTTCCTTGCTCGGTCCCACAAGTCGACTGTCGGACGTTGCAAACCGAACACAACATGGACGGAATGGTACGTGGGTCAAACATAACTTAACGATGGCGGGCTCGGGTGCGGCTGGCTTAACTTTTCGGTGGCACGCGGGTTTGGGCCAACTTTCATAATGGTATAGAGGTAAAACCCCCCGATTAATTCCTCCCATTTCGTCAGACAAATCTTACTGCTGCCAATCGGGCAATCAGTAAGCGACAGACAATAATGGCGTCGCCTTCCATCGGCTGCCCCTCCTCCCCCACGGCTGTCCCGGCGGGAGCCGGAGCTGGCTTGCGCCGACCGCCGTCCTCTGTCCGCCCGTGGCGCCACCACAGCGGCACGGGCCACCAGCAGCGTCGGCAGGCGAGGCGGCTGGTGATGGCAGCGGCGAGGCGGCGGTACAGGGGGACGGTGAGGAGGAGGCGGCGCTGGCGGAGCTGGTGGAGCGGAAGATCGCGGAGGCCGTGGAGGCGTGCGGCGGGGAGCGCGGGCGGGACGACGGAGGGTGCCGCGTGGCGTGGGACGAGGTGGAGGAGGTGAGCCAGGCCAGGGCCGACCTCCGGCGCCGCGTCGCCGAGGCCCCCGGCGACCCGCTCGAGCACTTCTGCAAGCACAACCCCGCCGCCGACGACTGCGCCGTCGTCTACGAGTGACTTCGCGCCAACCGCAGGTCGCTGCTGTACGTTCTAGTCTGCTTGCAGATTGATCGATCAGAGTTTCAGAGATTCGAGATGGAACATGCAGAGGCTTTCAGCTTTGCATTCAATTCAATTATCACCGCGTTGTTGTAAAAAAAAAAAAAAAAAAAAAAAAAATTATCACCGCGTTGGTACTGTAATGACACGATAGTCATCGTTAGAGTCAATTCATCACAGAGCGCAAGAGTTTTTTTTTTTTTTTTTTTATTTCTGTCGTTGGCAGTTTCAAAGTTCAACTTCTCTGCATTCTTCTGCATCTGAACCTGAAACTGCCCTGCAGTCGTTGGCAGGACTGAGGAGCAATTGTATGTGTGGCGTGTTCGTGAGTGTGAGCAATTTCTACTCTACGTGTGGCCTGATTCAGTGGTTCTTGAATCCTGAACGATAGTGGTAGGTGACCGCTGGCGCTGAGCAACTTAGAAAAACCAAGGAAAACTCTGTAATCCAATCTATTTTGTCGCTTCCATCTTCCCTGATTACTCATCAGATTATGTTGGAATTGACTCAAAGAATCATCATCTTCCCTGCACAATATATGTAGGGGAAGCGATGGACACGTGAAACGCATACTGGATCAATACAAGACAAGTAGACAACCAATGCTGAAACACAACAGAAACTCTAAAACTATATGGTAATGGTCCGTGATCCAGACCATAACCAAACCCAACTAATCATGTCTGGCTTCAAATCCCTAATCCACACCACCCCACACATTCTCCCTCTCAAACCAGTCCACACTGAACTGCAGTGTTCTTAAATCCAAAGAACACCAATCCACAGATTAAAACTGGGATTCCAAACCGATTTGAAACCGTCATTGTGGAACGGTTCAGGCAGAGGTCTCGACGCTGGCGAAAGCCCTGGCACTGGCAGTGCAGCGCGACCCTCTCCTCCGACCAGCCATCCGCCGCCATCGGCGCAGCTGCTAGCAGCTCCGGCGACCGTGAGCCGAGCGTCGACGTCCATGCGCGTCCTCCCGCAGCTCCACTGGCCATGTGCTTGCCGGTCGTCGCGTTGGCAAGCTCGCGCCGCCGCTGCGTGCGCTCGTTCCGCGGCTCCGCTCGTTCCGTGCGGTCACCGATGGTTGCGTCCGCTTTGTCGCGCCGCCACTACGCTCGGCCGACGGCCGTCACCGGAGGCTTGCTTGGCTGCTTGCGTGCCTCCGTCCGCACATGCTGCAGCCAGGCTCCACGGTGACATCAACATGACATCATGCCACCCTTTTAAGGCCATTAACCTATAGAAAAACGGTAATGCTTGGCTTAAAACGTTCTACGGATCGAACAGCTGCCTCCGGCCCATTGGACCGTGCAGCGCCCACCACCCATCGAACAGTTGCCCCTCGTTTTCTCCGTCCGGCCTCATCTCTTCTCCTCCACTCATTCTGGTTCCTCTTCCTTATCCACTCATTCATCAAGGTCGTCTCGCTCCTCTCGCCGCCTCCCATGCGTCGCTTCCCTGCTCTCCCGTGCGCATGCAGCGCCAGCCGGCGGCGAGCCCCTCCCTCCTCCCCCCGCCCTTCCTCCCTTCCCTCTCCTTTACCCCCGCCGACATGTGCGTCCACCTCGCCACCGGGAGGCGACGACGGCGCCCTCTCCCCCCCGCCCGGATCGGGCGCGTCGCGGCCGGCGGCCGGCCACCTCCACCGTCCCCGCGTGGCAACCCCTCGCACCTTCCCCGCCCCTCTCTGGCGGCCGCTCCGGTTACCTCGGCACAGGAGCACAGTCGGGCCGGGTCCGGCGGCCACCGAAAACCGGGACAGGTGCTCGCAGCCGGCAGCATCGTCCCACCCCCACGGCCCATGCGTCCGCCCAAATCGAAGGGCCACCTCGGCACATGGCAGAAGCACGGCCGGACGGATGCAGTGGCGGTGGCCGCGGATCCCACCGGATCCGGCAACGACCACCGTCGATCCATGGGCCCACGCTGCATAGGTGGTGGATCTAGCCCTCCGACGACCTGTGGCTGTTGCGCCTGCTGCTGCTCACCCTCCTGCTGGCCTTCCCTCCATGGCTCCATCCCTCTCACCGCCAGTGACCTGCATTGCTACTGCGACAAGGTAGGTCATGATGACCCCGGATCTGATGGCCTTCCATTCATCCTTTTTCTTGTTTCAACAAGCAGACCCATGATGTTTCAAGTGGTTTTTTCGAATGTTTCTTTATCTCTGTAGGGTCCCGGCGAGCAAGCCCTGGTTTCCCCCCTCTTCCCCACATTTTTCCCGATGTTTCAGTAGGCCTTTGTGCCTTGGTTCAGTAGCAACGCACATTTTGTTTCAACAGGCCAGGGGTGCTTTTTTTGGCTTTTTCGATCTCACACCATGTTGTTTCAGGCTCACCCCCTCTGTGTTTCATATGATGTTCTTTGAATGTTTCTATATTTGTCGCATTTTTGTTTCAAAATTTTTGTTCTCTTTTTGTGTTTCAGGGTGTTCTTCCTGTGTTTCAGATGTCGTTCTCATTTGTTTGTGTCAGTTTTATTTTTGTTTCAATTTCGTATTTGGTTTTGTTTCTTTTACATCAAATCATTTGTTTCTTTTATATTGAATCATTTGTTTCATGTTGAGTTTGTTTCAATTGTTATGTTTTGCTTGTTTCAGACGACAGAACGGCCATGTTTGGGCGGCAGTGGTGGATCTGGTCACGGAGGAGCAGAGCTGCATGGGACACACGGCGGGGCAGGCGACCCGTGCGTATCCGTGGATGTGTGTCCGGTGGAGTGTGTTTTTGTGTGTCCTGTGCGGTGGGGGAGGTGGGAACTACGAACGTGTGTGTGCGTTGCGGGCCTAATGGGCCGCTCGAACGTCCATTCTATTGTAGAACGTTCGTGCGGCAGCACCTCCCATAGAAAAACAAATCTAATAATACAACAGGAATACTGGACACGTATGGGGCATGGTGCTGCTGTTGGACCGTGGTGTGACACTGGGTTGGAACCACGGTTTCGGCCCGTCAGCAAACCAAAAAACTCGGTCCAAACCCAGACCAAACTAAGCTGCGGTCCAAACCCAGACCAAACTAAGCTGCTCTAAGTAATAACTCAGACTGAACCAGCCCACTAGCTTGCTCAGCCCATTTTCATCCAAATTGAATTGGCCCAACAAAGAAACCAAACCAAAAAACTGGTTTCGGCCCAAACCATTCTCAGGTTATTGCTTCACTGCAAAGATATGACTCACAATTTTTTTCATTTTGGAACATCGAGCTGCCAGCCATGTAAAGTGCACAACACACTTGACATCCTTAGCAAGCAACATGAATAAGAAATCAGTGGCCACACTAGTACTATGGGTCCACTGATAACTTGAGCCTTTGTTATAAAAAAAAAAAAAAAAAAAAAAAAAAAAAAAAAAACTTGAGCGTATTCGCAAAAAAAAAAAAAACACCTCCAGCGAGGAGCTGCTCTCAGTTGGTTCGTCGTCGTCGTCGTGCAAAACAGCTTCAGGAGCTGCTATAGAATCTGTACCAAACGGACCCGAGTTTAGATGGGTCGTTGGGCTTAGATGGGCTACCTATCATGCGGCCCACTAACTGAGTTTTAGAAGCTGCCGTTGGATGCAAACGGACGGTGGGGATGCCCTGACTGCACGCCGTCGTAGCCCCGGCTCCAAAGTGACGATTTCGTTCCCATCGAAGGCATCCCAGACCGCCGTCCCCTCCTCCGCCGCCGCAGCCGCCATGCCGACGGTGAGCGTCGGCCGGGACCGCCTCTTCGCCGCCCTCGGCCGGACCTACAGTAAGTTTCTATTCCTTCACTCAGTTCGTCCCCTCCCAAAACCTCAGCAGCTCTCTCCTCCGCGACAACCCGTAACCCATCCTCTTTGCACACAGCTCAGGAGGAGTTCGAGGCGCTCTGCTTCGAGTTCGGCATCGAGCTCGACGACGTGGTGAGCATCTCTACTCGACGAAGAGTTTGGCACATTCTTTGCTGAGAGTGGCGTTGTCTGAGTTTTGAGTGTTTTGGGGTGCGTGTGCAGACGACGGAGAAGGCTATTATCAGGAAGGAGAAGCACCTCGAGGACGACGGCGAGGTGGACGGCGATGACGAGGTCATCTACAAGATAGAGGTTGCCGCCAACAGGTAGGTCAGCAGATTTTGTTTGCTGTTCGTAAATGGAACCCATGTTCCTAGGATACTAGGTAGGTGTACAGGAGTTTGGAAACCCGATGAATAATTGGAACAATGTATGCAGATATGATTTGCTATGTCTTGAAGGGTTAGCAAGAGCTCTCCGTGTTTTCACGGGGACTGAAGCGAGCCCTGTTTTCCAAGTTTCATCCATCCTCGCGGTTCAATTCTTCAGATGCATGTTAAACCAGAGGTAAGTTCATGTTCTTTGGACTCGCAGTGCGTTTCAAATAATATGCTAGAAGAAAAAGGCTAGATTTCTAAAGTTTTCCATCTCTAGGTTGTGGAGAAAATTGTGTAGAAGCACTGCAATGCTGTTGAACCAGTTGATTCTTTTTGGGTTTTTGGATTTGGATTGGATGTGGAATTGTATGTCTCCGGAGTAATGGAGAAATGATGTGTGAAACTGTCGTTTTTGAAGGGAAAAAAGAATCATACCCTACTGGCATTTTCCATGCTATTCTTTTTTTTTTTGTGCATGCTCTTTGTAATGTTTTATTATTGTCGTGAAAGTGATTGTAGCTTGAAGCTCGGCCCTAAATGTTAAGACAATAACATATTCATGATTTTTGATATTTACCAGTTATTGCTAATTCTGGAAGGTATGTATAACGGAGTAGTGTTGTATTTGCTAATGTTGATGCTGACCGTATTCTCCAGAATGGTATTATTTACGTTCTTATTTTCTTCCAATGTAAGCCTTGATTTGCTGGGGTTTTTTTTTTCAGACTTTAAAAATTAGACCATACGTGGTTTGTGCTGTCCTAAGAGGGGTAACTTTCGATGAAGCAAGATACAACAGCTTCATTGATCTTCAAGACAAACTCCACCAAAATATCTGCCGGTATAGATTATCTTATTGCCTTTTGCTTTTCATTGTATTGATATCAGGATTGTATTCAATACGATGATTAATTAAATTAGACTACTCCATGCTGGATAATAGGAAGAGAACTCTCGTTGCTATTGGCACCCATGATCTGGACACTCTGCAAGGACCCTTCTCATATGAGGTAAAATTATCACAGTGCTGCAATAAGCTAATTTTGTAGCTCAATCTTGGGTATTATCTTATTCGCCCTGCATTCATGGCACTCTTTATCATGGACTTGCACATTGTTCCTATGTTTATTATGTGTTCCATGGTTTTTTTTTTCTACATCCAGTTTCTCCCTTTTGATAGGGCAAATGATTATGTCTCATGACATGTGCTTGCGGGGCCTTGCACTATCAAGGGAACAAACTGCAATTACTTTTATACATCGTATGGAAAGATGAATGCAAGGACATGTTGGTGCCTGTTTGGTTGATTTTATTCTTTCTCCATTGAGTTGTAGAAGCTCCCTTCCATTGTTTTTGAGTGTGTTGCCTTCTTGGGGTAATTTTAGAGTTAATCTTGGACTGTAAAATGTGTTCTGTGATCTCAGTTGCAGAAAAAGCCATCCTTTTTTTCACCAGTCACAGTTAACGTGATACCTTATGGTCATAAGGTCTCTCAAAAGCCTAAATCAATAAAATATTATTTTATTTTGCTGCCTTTCTTTTTGAAAGGAAATACAGCAGGGGAGGCTCCCACTGCAAATTTTATTAAAATAACAGTGGCACAAATATACTGAACAAAAGGACAAAGCTAAAAATGAGAACAAATGGAGAAGGGAACTAAACAAGCTCCACTCCTGGGAGGACAGGGTAGAGAGTTAGGAAAGTAACTGGATTCAGTTTAGGAACATAAGCCAGTTGTCATCATTTAGTCTATGAGATTGAACTCTTGCGTCATCTACGAAGTCCTTGTCTTGCTGCCTTGTTGCTGCAGATTGTTCATCGGGAGTGGATCAGTGAGATAGTGCCCCACTGAATTTGTTTACAGTGGGGCTTCAGGAAGCTTTATGGCCATAAAATCTGAGCTTTAGTGGCACTAGCCAAAAACATGTATTTTCCTCGAATTTTAATCAAAAGTCAGCTTCAAGCCCTTTTTGTATGGATAATAGAAAGCTCATCTTTGCCAACTTACCGTGAACACGATTTGGAGGAAGTTTAATCCCTATGCTTTTGAGTTTATATTTGTTCTGAATGCATGACAGCATGTATGCATGAAAGTATTAGTTAGTTTTTCACATAAAAGTGATACTAAATTGATATTTTAATAACCTTTTGACTAGGAAAAGTAATAACCAGCGGCGTGTACTGCAGTATGAATATCCAGACAAACTATTATTTAGCTTCTAGCATGGAGAAACCTTAAACAGTTTTAACTTAACATTTGCGGCATTATAACTAGCTTGCGGCTGAATAATTTATTTACTTTGGTCAATATTTTTGGCGGAGAAGATAGATTTCCTAGGAATTGGTTGACTATGTTATATTTCATACCATGCATATATGAACAACCCTCTTCAATATAACATTTTTTTGGGTTGTTTTTAACCAAACATATAAGCATTGCCGACATGTGGCTATATAAATACCATTGGTGGTTTCTCTCTCTGACATTTTCTCTCTCTCTCTCTCCCTAGGCTCTACCACCACATGAAATCAACTTTGTCCCACTAAAGCAGGTAAAAGTGATTGAGTTAGTTCAATCAGATGATTTTACGGTTATATTACTTGTTTTCTGATCATCATTACAATTTTTAGTAAGTTGCTGAGAAGGCAATCTTTTTTGGACTAACTGTTCTAACTTTTGTGTGACTCAGGACAAAAGTTTCACAGCTGATAAACTGATGGAATTCTATAAAGTAAGTAGCTACGTAGTGTTTGTTGTGTCATGGTGCACTAAATTGGGCCATGTATCAGGATGGAAACTGTTAATTTTTCAAGTCTTACGCTTAATATCAAGGTTCTAGATCTTAATACTATTCTTTTTTTTGGGAAACGATCTTAATACTATTCTTTTAGGTGCTCTGTGCCTTGTATATTTGTATTACTGACATCTCTTGCTTTGTGGCAGTCAGACGTGAAACTGAAGAAGTTCTTGCATATAATTGAGAATTCTCCAGTGTACCCAGTTATCTATGATAGCAACAGGTAAAATAATGACATGCTCTTATCATTCCATTTGTTGACCTCTTTCTTTCAAGGCCTATGATCTTTTCGAAAAAAGACTAATAATTACTAGAGAGGACAGCAACAATTAAATAAATTGAAAGATTGTGTTGGCACAGCTCTCTGGAAATAGGTCTATCTAGTTAAACTTCAAAAAATATTGTTCATTTTTCAAGAAAAAACTGTTCTCTAAGTGGCCCGTGTTCTGTCTTGAGTATCATGCTTTCTTTATTGTTTATGATATAGAAACTGTTAATACCAGTATCGCTGCACAGCTGACACTGCAATACTTTGCAGGACTGTATTATCATTACCTCCTATCATCAACGGTGCACATTCAGCTATCACCCTTGCAACAAGGAATGTATTTATTGAATGTACAGCTACTGACCTTACCAAAGCAAATATAGTGCTGAATACAATGGTGGGTGATGTTATGCTGTATTTTAGATGGGAACATGTCCTCTAGTTTAAGAAGTTGAAACTTATTGTATTGATGCGCTTGTTGCTTTTATTTCTAGGTTACCATGTTCTCTGAGTATTGTGAGACTAAATTTGAAGTGGAACCTGTTGAAGTGGTACACCATGATGGCAGGAAAACAGTTTACCCTGATCTTTCATGTTACAAAATGGATGTTCCTTTATCTGACATTCTTGGGCCTATTGGCATCTCCCAGGATGAGAAACAGGTACCTGCAAGTCTTGAAACTTTTAGCAAGGATGTTTTCAATCTGGATTAATAACTATGCATCTGAAACTGTAGGTTGTCTGTCTTTTGAATAAAATGCAACTGCAAGCTGAAAGTCACTCAATGAAGGGGGGCCTCGCATTTCTGTGTCTGTTCCTCCAACAAGAAGTGATATTCTGCATGCCCGTGATTTGTCAGAGGTATATCTGCTATTATCTAGCTGTTTCAATTGTTTTGTAGGTATTTGTTTGCTGTCATTGTTAACTGGTTTAATTTCTGTTTGGCTTCTACAAAGGATGTTGCTATAGCTTATGGATTCAACAATGTGCCAAAATCAAAGCCGAAGTGCATGACAATAGGAGGAAGGCAGCCATTAAACAGGTTCTCAGATAAAATTCGTGCTGAGGTACTTTATGCATTCGATGTGTCTTGTTGCATCTGCTGATATTTGATATCTTTGTGTTTTTATCTGTTCATCAGTTGATCTTTACTGAAAAATCCTTTGTGGCAAGGTTGCAAGAGCTGGTTATATGGAGGTGCTCACATTTATCTTGTCTTCACATGAAGAAAACTTTGACATGTTAAACAGAGCAGATGACAAAAGTAAAGCAGTCATTATCGCAAACCCTCGCACTTCTGAATTCGAGGTAAATTTTCCCCGATTTTATTGTCACCCACCCCTGTGCTGGGTGCAGGCATCAGTCAGCTCTCCCATGTGCTCTCAATTGACTATAGTGCAAAGAATAGGGTAAATTTTTGGTTGATTGATGTCTTTCTTGCAAAACAACTCCTCACCACCTGCTCCAAATCTGTCCACTTCTTCCTGGTCACAACAACCCATCTGTCCTCTGTAGCATCGTTTCACATAGCGACGAGTCAGAGGCGCCTGCGGCTACGCTCCCTTCCTCCTGACTTGACCACTCGGTAGTGCCTTAGCGGGCCTGCGTTCTCCTGTCTGTGGCCTGTGCCTTCACTCACATGTCACATATGTAGAACTTTTGGTAGGCGGCTGACCAGGGAGATGAGGTTGCCCTCCGAGCTGTAGCGACTGTTGGCGACCTCCTTCCCAGTTCCCGAGGGCCAAGCCAGTTATCATGTCTAGCTGCCGCTGGCCGAGGCAGCCACCTGATGTCAAACCTAGTTGACAGCAACGGCTTCTCCCTGCTGTCGGCAGATGATTTATGCTTCATCCTTTGATGCTCATTTGTGTTCACTTACAAAGATCAAAAATTATATTACGTAGGTGATTTTGTGATTTATTTTTTGAGATGTTTATTTCTAGCTTGTTTAGTTCAGTCATGGCCGAGACCAAACTGATCTAGCTGAGACCAAATTTGCTCATCTTGATAATTTTTAGGAACCAATCAGTACTCAGTTTTTGATACCTGAAGTTTGAGGAAAACTGATGAACTGAACCCATTGCTTTGGTATTTGATTGCCAAGGAAATAAACATTGTTGTACCATTTCATTCATTTGGTGCAATCATTCTTTTACTTGTTATATTGTTGGTTTGTTATAATCATTTTTTCCTTGTTATCTTGCAGGTTGTTAGAACTAGTCTGATGTCGTGTTTATTGAAAACACTGAAACATAATATAGACCATCCAAGACCTATAAAGGTATTTTTTGAAAAGAAGCAATATTTATATTTGCTATATAAGGATATTGTCTATGGAATGTTGTGTCACACATAAAATGCCAACTAAATAAAGAAGATACCAGGGGGAAACTTCAAATTTCTATTGCTGTCAGCAGTGTCATTTTGCCTGTTGTTTTTGTTTCCCGTCCAACTTAATTGTGATTGCATGATAGTACTCCTTCAAATACTACATTTCAACAATAGTATAAGCCCATTTAGGATTTCTCGATCAAACCTTTTAAACAATGAATATCTAAAAAATCAAGTAGATTGGTAACATAAGGTTTTTGTTGCTAGATTAGTCAATTTTTTTTTATAATTATATAGCTCTTTCTATTTGGAACATGTTACTTAGAATTTTACCTGTCAAAGTGTCATTGGAGACCGCGTGTCCATGTTCTAATGGATTTTGAGATTAGAGAAAGACAGAAGTAACTATCTAGTCCTTCATTTTTACCAATTTCGACTTTAATTTATCAATACATAATCAATTTTAAATGGAAGAGTTTAATACAGCGTCTAGTGTTGGATATGCCCAAACAGTTACTGTTGTCATGGTTACAATCTTCCTTCTAGATGGAAATGTTCCCATGATTTTGATCTTTCAAATATTTACCATTGTAGATTTTTGAAGTTGGTGATGTTGTGATGCTGGATCCGTCACGTGATGTTGGCGCCTCTAATAATCGCAGGCTTGCAGCTTTGTACTGCAATAGGGTTTCTGGATTTGAGGTATAAGCTTTAAGGAAAAAACATCTGTATTGGCATGTATTTACATAGCTGCTATGTAGGCCTATGCTAACTTGATTAAATTGTCCAGGAAATTATGGGATTGGTGGATAGTATTGTCAAAGTTGTCAGAGCTCCGCATGTCAACTTTGGCGAGAATTACTATGTACCTACAAATGTAAGAGTACTTCATAAATTGTCGTCTTTTGCTGTTGTCAACATTTATATACTGATTTCATTTCTTTAGGAACCTGAGTTTTTCCCAAAAAGACAATGTAAAATTGTAACAAGTGATGGCAAACAAGTTGGCTACTTAGGAATTGTCCATGCTGAGGTACTTACTCTGCCTTGCTTTTGAATGCTGTTATAACCTGTGCTGCTTAAATACTAGTAGTTTAGCTGCCATATGCATGAAGATTTCTGAGGATGAAATGAATCAAAGTTAGCACCATATTATATATTTCTTTTTGTTAAGTACCATAATCTTATACGCTTCAACTATGAGCTACTCCAATTCCATAGTTGATCTAATAAGAACTTAGGAGCACAAATGATATTATCTGAGAATAAGAAAATCATAACATGGATACACGTTTTTCGTTTTGCCAAATTTATAGCATAACTATTCCTTGAGCGCTAGCCATACTCTGCTTGCAGGTGCTAAGGAAATTTGGCATCCCGGATCCCTGCACTTTCGTTGAGATGGACCTCGAAGCACTGTTGTAATGCTGTCAACCTGAAACAAAGGAATGCTTGAAGCTGATACTTTCGTTCAGTAAAAATGCATGGGGTACCAGCAAGAAGTGCATCTTACCCAAGCTGGCCCAAGCTGGAATGTCTTAGTGTGCTTCTTAATTGCATTGGATTTTGCTATGGGAAAGTAGATACAACGATATGGCACATACCCTGCCTAAAAACTGTTAGGGACTAGTTTTCACAATGTTTCCATTGTAAGAGCTCATTCGTATCCAACTTCCTATCAAAAGTGTACCTTATATCCTTTGTAAACCATCGGGGTGTCCAAAAGTTATTTCTGCAACTCTTTGCACCTCTACATGAATGAGATCAGCATGATGTAAAGCACCCTCAAAATATCAGACATGTAATGTCTCGTTGAAACACATTGGACAAGGTTCCCATGAAAACCTTCTCATGTGATCCTGAATGGCATTAAAATTTTCAATATTGTGTGTTTACATTCGAACTTTTCACGAATCCATGAGTCATCTGCACTTCACTCTGAAACCAAGCCTGTCAGGATGTGACGAGCATTTCTGTTTGTGGCACTGACCTTGAATTGTGGGAATCCTCAACGGACAGCGGTGAGTAACTGACTGCATAGCAACTCAGAGAAACCAACCAGATGCAGAGACAACAATAGGCCTTGTTGGGTATCGTTTTCAGCTTGAAGCGATCATGTATAGTGTATGCCCTCCCAAAAAAAATTAGGACATTGTCCATGTGCATCGATGAGTGGTGTAGCTCGGATGCTCTATCAACGACGTGCGCTTTTTAATCAGAGTCAGCTCATCACAGCATATAGAGAGGAAGAGATACGTAATGTGCAGTGATCGCTGAGACCGCGATAGGTGCGGAGTGCGGTGGCATTGGCTTGTTGAGATTGTGCGCATGGTGTGGTCTATGGTGTGACATGGTAGTCTGTCTCCCTGTCGTCGTTCGCTGAAGAAACCGAGCTAGCGTGCTAGACATGGTGCTGGACAGGCACGGGCACAGGCAGCGCGACACCTGTTTGTCACGGCTCTGTTCACACCCGATGCGTGTGCTTGACTGCTTGTGCTTGCAGCCGCATTGGTCGAGGTGGTGGCTCTTGGAACCGTGGCCTAGTAGTATTGTTCTCTCCATCACAAGGCACCGAACAAAACGTCGAGCAGGTGCGAGTGCGAGTGCAGGGAACCATGCCGACGTATATATAGTACCCGATTCTACTAGCTAGATTCGAGGCGCATGTGAGGGGGCGTACTACTAGCTAGGCCAGGCTAGAGTTGCAGTGGGCGTAGCATGGCCGTGGCCATGGCATATGCGCACCACCGCCGACGCCACTGATTGGTACAGTACGTAATTTGGTAGCGAGTACTGCATTGTATTGGTAGCCGTAGCATGTCGTATGTGTTGTATTGGCATGCTCGTCCTCGGCCTCTGCATGTCGTATGTATCGTTTGGCTCCCTAGTTGCCTGCTCCGGGGACCAGAGTGCAGACTTAAGAGACAGAGAGTGGGGGCGGACGGCGGAGCGATTCGGGTGGATCCCAGCCAGCTCAGGCCTAACATGTAACATGGCCGCACTCGCAAGTACGTGCAGTTTGTTTGTTGGCCTGGCCCTGAACGCCTGCCCGCCGACGTGAGGGTCCTGGGGTACGAGTACGAGCGAATCGCCTCCCTATCCCAGACGTACGTCGCCGCATTCAGTTTCGTTTCAGGGATAGATAGCTGGCCGCGTGGTCATCGTTCGGAACTTCGGATATGGAGATGTTTTTAGCCCCGGACACCCATTCGAGTAGCTAACTACTAGGTCTGGCATTGGAGAAACTGAGAACAGAGTTCGTTGAGCCATGTCAGCAGGCAGCAGCAGCAGGTCATAGAGTGGTTGGGCTTGCTGTCTTGCTGAGTGGATGCATCTCGCGTTTACTACTAGTAGTCTCGTCAGGGAGCTCGCTGGCCGCACCAGACGAGCGGGTCGACGCGTCTGACGGAGATGAAACAGAAAACGTAAGCAAAGCAAAAGAAATCGGAGTCTACTTGTCCTGGGACGATCGATCGATGAGCTCCACGATGACGATGATCGGCTCCTTATCCGCACGCTGCTGCAGACCCGCAAGTTGCCCCAAGAAAAATATCCGCCGCCATCGGGATCAGGTAGTACTAGGCTAGCGGCCGTGAAGCCGTCGACGTTCAAAGTGTGGAGACAGACGGGACGGGCACCGGATCGATCTCAGCAGGAAAAGGATGCGCACGCAGCGTACGGCGCGGCCCCGGTCCAAATGATTGCGCTCGCTACCCAGACGGCGGCGTCCGCGTCGCACTCGTTCGCGGCGGGGTCGAGGCGGCCGGCGGTCGGGTCGGTCTTATCACCGCGAGCCCTGACGTGGCCATGCATGTGACGGGCGACAGGCAGAGAATTAGAGCTCGTCGGTCGCCTCCTCGCTCGCTCGCGCGCGGGCGACAGACGGGAGCGCCCCACGGCAGAAGCAGAACCGGGGGCGTCGCCGTCGCCGGGCGCCGATCGAGCCCACGTGCCGCGATCCGCCCGGCTTGCTTGGGAGTCCGGCAAGGCGGGGAGGTCGGTTCGGCGTTGGCGCGGGACGGCGGGTGATGTGGAACGCGCGATGGCATTCCGCACAGGAATCCGACGGCGACACGCACGGGCACGGCGTCTGCGCTCGCGGCGCCGACGGCGGCGGCTCGCCCTGCGTTGCTACAGCGTGCCAGTGCACACTGTTGTTGTATTGCACACGGACTTGTATGATGCACAGTTGCACACGGTAACGACCTGCCGACTGCGACGCGGCTACCTGTGACTGTGAGTGCACGCAAGGATAACGAAAATTAAGGCCGCCGTCGACGGGGGCCACGAACGTGTCCATGGCCCCATGGCCTATGATGCCGAATGCCGAGGAAGGATTGGTGAGACGAGGACGAGCCGCGAACCCGGCCTGCCGTCGCCCGCCGGCACGGATGGGAAGTGAGAACGCGGGCGTTCCGCCAGAATCCGGTCCGGCCCCACTCTGCTAAACTGCTCTTTCATTCGTGAGCTCCTTCTGCTTGTGGTGCACCAGTTTCAGTTTGGAAGCTTGTGGTGGCGTTACTACTAGTAGCAAGTACTACTAGCAATGGCTTCGTGGAAAAAAGGCGTTTGCTTCCTGGTTCAGTGCAACACAACCTGTAGGCCGGCCGGCCGGCCGAGGTTGCATCCACGACGCGGCTTGCTGGCCGGTTTCAGTGGCGCATCTGCTCAAGTCTCCATCTTAATCCTTCTCACGCCCACCCACCGCCCACGGTATTCCAGCAGCTTTCCTTCCTCTCCAAAAAAAAGCAAGCAAAGATACAACTACACGGTGTACTCAGCTCGTTCAGACAGTCCATCGTTCGTTCAGGCCCCTGCAGATCGACCCAGACGGACAGCGACTCGTAGACCGTACACGTGGCGACCCTCGCCTACATACGGTGGACGCGGCGGGACGTGTGTGGTACTTAAGAAGAAGGGCATATTGTTGTACTTAAGAAGAAGGGCATATCTGGAGCGAATTGTACTCCTACGTAGGAGTATATATCTTGTACTGATAAGCTCGTGAGATCGCCAGTGGTTACAGTAAGAAAGGTAAGCACACTGGGAGGTGGGTGAGCGGCAACTTGCGCCGCGCGGGCGTCGACGTGTCGTGCAGCTGGCCAGCACCAATCATCTTGTCTAAGGTTTTCAGCTACCTTCTTGTATCGACCAGTGCGCACTGCGTACTAGTTTATTTGGCTACGATTGCCTGTTCTGTTGCAAACGATTTCGTTAATTAATCTTCCACGTAGGATGGCGATTGCAGTACGTGTTTCGTCCATGGGGTACACTAGCAAGGTTTAAAAAACTGTAGGTTCCGGTGCCATCGTGTAGGTTGCATGCCACTTGCTAGCCAGGGCGATCGGCTAACTACTGCATTTGAGTATAAAAAAAAGCAGCTTGATGACACTTACATAGGCATGGCAAACTGTACCTATTTAACTACGTACGTACGACAAGTACAAGTATTGAACCGCCTTGGTCTTGTTTATTTCTTTGTACAGATCTCGAACCACCATTTATATATGTGCCAGCCCATTAAGTCATCAGTTATACACATACATAAACTTTTTTTTGACCGAATCGGTCAGGGAGGCCCTTGCCTATTTTTTGTCTTTTCAATTAAATGAAAGAATGATAACAAGTACAAAAACTTTTACAAGGCCTCAGGCCTAAACATGAAAGAAGGAGGAGGAGGAGGAGGAGGGGGGGGGGGGGGGGGGGGCGCTTCTTTCGACCTAAGCTATCTCTCCACACATTGATCCTGTTGCTCTTCGATGGTTTGGCCTTCAACGAGACCAGCCCCATTTCCCTTTCCACATGTTCTTTCCATGCTTCCACAGAAACGTTGCCATTGTCGAATATGACTTTGTTTCTAGCACACCAAATGCACCAGCAGGCGCTAATTAGGATTTTCCTGAAGGTTGGGCTGTTAAACACCTCCCTGGATCTGAAGATCATAAACATACACAAACTAGAAAGACGTGTATTGTATGTCCCAAATTTGCCCTTGACGGTCAGTTTCTAAAGAGCGCTTAAGGCTGATATTTACTTTGGTCGAGAAACAAAAGTAAGGAAAATATATATATACCCACGTAGACTCCAAGCTTCCAAACATAATATTATTCATTGTGGAAAGGAGAACAAAACAACACGGCCATATTAGGCGAGCAGATCAAGAAACAATAGTAGAGGCTCGTAATAGAGATGAAAACGGTCGGAAATGATTGGTTGGAAGCCAAATCAATTTAATTGTAACATTTTTGTCTTGAAAATGAAATTCATACATTATTATCGGAAACGAATATGAAACCGGTATTCCGGTAATTTCAAAAATGTTATAGTAGATCAGGAAAATTAAGTGATAATGATCGAAATCGATAAAAATGATACTCTAATAAACGATAAACACGTTAAAAGGTAGAACATGAGAAGAGCCATATAACTCGTTGGTGCTTGGTGGAGTCGTGGTGATTGCCTATGGTTAGAGTCTAGAGTTACGGGTGCTGTATACATAAATGTGATAATCCGCCAACGGTGATTGCTGATTGGCTAGAGTCAAGGTGATTTGATCGGTTGATTGCCTTCTATACAGATGAAATAATTGTCATATAGAAAAAGGTAACTACCTGCGGTAAATTATCGGCAAAATACGGAAATCTTCGACAAGGCAGAATCATTTTCACTTTCATTTATGATTGTTTTACCCTTTTTTTTTTTTTTTTTTGCTTTTTCGATTACCGCCACTGTTTTCGTTTAGGCCTGAAAATCAGAAAAAAAAACTCAAAAATGTTTCCTAAAATCAGAAATTATCATTTTTATTTTCATCCCTAGGCTCGTCCTCCTTATTTTTTACATTTAACTTATTCTAAGTTTCAACGAGCACAAACTTTGGGAAGGGTGGGGGAGAGAGAGATTTCATGTTTGTGACGCAGGAACATGGGGCTTGAGTTCTGACTAAAACGGTGCTACGTCGGCCACTGCCTAGCACAGTAGCACACCCCAACCCCTCTCACCCTCTCTTGAGCTAACCATCTCTCA
The DNA here is from genome assembly GCA_018135685.1 of Themeda triandra. NCBI lineage: Eukaryota > Viridiplantae > Streptophyta > Magnoliopsida > Poales > Poaceae > Themeda > Themeda triandra. The sequence goes on along the minus strand of JAENPR010001104.1, from coordinate 21,330 downwards.
GTGAGCCCCGTAGGCAAATAAACTACGAGAGCAAAATAAACAATAAGGCTTCGTTGTTGGGTATCGTTTTCAGCTGGAGCACTCACGTTTCCAAGGCGATCATTTACCCCCAAAGCGATCACGTTTCCATTTGGTGCGGTGGCATTATTGGCATGTTGAGACTCTGCAGGTGGTTATGGACTCCCTGCACGTTGTTTGCTGAAGACACCAAGGGGCGCTAGACATGGTGCTGCACAGGTATGCTAGACATGCGGGCGCTAGACATGGTGCTGCACAGGTATATGCTAGACATGCTGCACAGGCACGGGCACCGCGCGCGACACCTGTCAGCCGTCAGCTCAGCTCACCCCCGATGCGTGTGCTTGTGCTTTCTATTGACTGATTCGCCTCAGTGATTTAAAACCAAACCAGCAATTGTGCTAAATTTTTTACCTACATTTACCGCCCGCATTTGTAAATTCAAAATTGATGTGATGGTGATGTGATGGAGAGAGAGTGAAAAAACTTGCAATCTAAACAAGGCCTCAGTTTCAGCTTGCATTGGTCAAGGCGTGGCTCCTGCCTCCTGGAGCTGGAATCCTGACGTAGTCTCAGTAGTGTTGTTGTTTTCTCTGTCACAAGGCACGGAACAAAACGATCGAGCAAGTAGTGAACCATGCCGATTGCCCAGGTACCCGATTCTATTAGCTACTGTAGATTCGAGGCGCATGTGAGGGGCGCCCCTAGCTAGAGGGTCGCGGTGGTCATAGCATGGCTATAGCCGTGGCCATGGCATATGCACACCGCACGCCATTGATTGGTACAGTATTGTATTCGTAGAAGCAGTGTACTCCTCGCATGTCGTATGTATTGTTTGGCTTGTTTCCTGCTCCAGCGTGCAGAGACTGAGAGAGTGGGGGCGGACGGCGGACGGATTTGGGGTGGATCCCAGCCAGCTCAGGGCTAACATGTAACGTGGCCGCACCGTAAGTACGTGCAGTTTGTTGGCCAGCGCCGACGTCAGGGTCCGGGGGTACAAGTACGAGCGAATGCGAATCGCCTCCCTATCCCAGACGCTTCATTCATTTCGCGCAGGGATAGATAGTTGGCCGCGTGGTCATCGCTGAGATGTTTTCTCCCCGGACACTAGCAATTGGATAAATTGAGAACAGAAGTCGTTGAGCAAGGATGTCAGCAGGCAACGGGGTCACATGTGAGTGGTTAATTGGGGGTGCTGAGTGGATGTCTCGCCTCTATCTCGCGTGGTCAGGGAGCTCGCTGGCCTTGAGGAACTGGCCGACGGCTCGACGCAGGTGAAAGCGAAAACAAAGCAAAAGAAATCGGAGTCAACTTGTCCTGCGACAAGCTCAACGATGACGATGACTGACTCCTTATCCGCACGCTGCTGTAGAACCAGTAGCAGCGGAGGGGGCGCTACTCCAGCACTACTTGTCAATGCCCCGCGGCAGCAACGCAGCAGGTAGTACGGAGTAGTAGTAGACTTGTAGTAGCGGCATCAGCTAGCGTGAAGCCGTCAACGTTCGAAGTGTGGAGACGGACACAGCCACACGCCCACACCGGATCGATCTCAACAGGAAAAGGATGCGCACGCTTGGGCGTAGCGGCGCGGCGCCGGTCGAAATGATTGCGCTACCCCTACGACAGCGTCCGCGTCGCGCTCGCCCTCCTCGCTCTCTGTCGCGGCCTCGCCGTCCGCCGATCAAGACCACGTGCCGCGCCGCGCCCGGCCGGCTTGCTCGGGAGTCCGGGAGGGATGGGAGGTCCCGTTTCTGCGTTGGCGCGGGTACGGCGTGATGCGGAGCGCGCCATGCCATGCCGCACAGCACACGGAGACCGACGGCGACGCGCACGGCGTACGGCGCCGACGGCTCGCCTGGACTCTGCTGCCTTCCTGCGTGCCGCTATTACACTGCAGTTGTATTGCACACGGACTATGATGATGGACACAGTAACAACCTGGCGAACTGGCGACTGCGACGCGGCTAGAGCTGTGGCTGTGAGTGCACGCAAGAATAACGAAAATTAAGGCCGCCATCGACGGATTCCACATAGGTGCCCATGGCTCCATGGCCCATGCCCAGGAAGGGTAAAGGATTGGTGCGACGAGGACGAGCCGCGAACCATCCGCCGTCGCCGGCCGGCAGCACGCGGGTGGGGACGCGCGCGGAGGACACGGCGTTCCAGAATCCGGTCCGGCCCGGCGGCCCCAGTCTTTCATTCGCGCACGTTGCTGGTGGTGCACCAGTTTCAGTTTGGAAGCTTGTAGTGATGATTGGCGTTTTACTACTACTAGCAATGACTCCGTGGGAAAAAGGGGTTTCGTTCCCAGTTCAGTGCAGCACAACCTGTAGGCCGGCCGGCCGATATTGCATCCACGACGAAGCGGCTTGCTGCCCGGTTTCACTGGCGGCCAGTCGTCACGTAGTTAGCGGCCGTTTCAGTGGCGCGTCTGCGCTCACGTCTCCATCGTAAACCCTCTCACGCCTACCGCCCACGGTATTCCAACAACTTTCCTTCCTCTTCACAAAAGCAAAGATACAACTACGGTTTACACGTACTCGTTCAGACAGTCCATACTACTATTCGTTCGTTCAGGCCCCTGCGCAGAGCCAAACGACGGACAGCGACTCGTAGGCCGTACACGTGGCGACCCTCGCGCGGCTACGTACCCAGTACGTGCGCGTTTACGTCACTACTTAGGTAGGAGGAGCACATCTAGACTCTAGAGTGACGGCTGGATGACGCCGACGGAGATGCCGGCCGGGCCGGTTACGTGATCGAGCTCGTGCGCGACCGGGACAAGGAAGGCGACTACGGTTTTTGACATTCACGTGGGCCAGCGGCGAAAGAAAGCGGCGCGCTGGCGTCGTACTAGAGTGACGCGGACCGCGATAGCGATCGCCGGCAGGCGGCACGCGCCGATCACCGTTGGACGCCGCGGACATCGATCCATTCGCGCGGCTGGGCCCGGAGACCGCTACAGGAAGCAGCAGTATGCAGGATGGATACCTCGTCCGTCGCCGGCCGGTGGGCGGTGGGCGCGTCGACGCGGCGGGAAGTGCGTGTGCGGTCGAGGATTGGTTTGGTCCGATCGACTGGACTCGATCGGGACAGAGGATAGCGCGCCTCGCCTCGCCGTCCGGGATTACTTTACGACGAATGCAGATTTTATTTGTACTAAAAATACAGAAGGGCATCTGGGCTCTGGATGGTGTCTATAAATGTCCCACGAACCACAAGTCCACAACTGAAGAAGGTGATTGGCGGCACGAGAGCAGGTGTATCATCGTTAATTAATTCTTCCAAGTAGGGCGGTGATTGTAGTACGTGCTTTGTCCTTGGGTACACTAGCTAGTTTATAGGTTTCGGTGCCACACCGTGTTGGTTGTTACGGCGTACTTGCTAGCAAAGGCCCTCGGCTAACTACTGCATTGCATTGGTTTTTCTCTCTCTTTTGTACAGTTCTCGAACAACCATTTTTGTATATTGCCTGTTAATTCATCAGTTACACAACAATCTAGAAGGACATATATTTGTCCATGACGGTCAGTTTTTAAAGAGGGCCCAATAAAGCTAATATTACTCGGAGAAATACAAGTAAGATTAAAAAGGTATCCACTAGACTCCAAACTTCCAAATATAATATTATCCGTTGTGAAACGGGAACAAACAACACGGCCATTATCAAGAAACGATAGTAGGGGATCATCCTTTGTTCTTTTCTATATTTAACTTATTCTATGTTTTTTTTAGGGAACTAGTCCTCCCCCCCCCCACACACACACCCCACACCACACACACACACCGCCTTTTTTTGGACTTTTGTTAAAAATAAAGGCACATAATTACAAATGCACGAGTAGTGCATAAAGGCTTGCAAAGCCAAGAGAAAAACAGGTATACTCTAGGCTATATTCTCCAACCACATTTCCAAGGCGCTCGCAAGGCAAGGTTTGGCTTTGATGCATATCAAGCCAATCTCTTCTTTGAGCATAATGAACCAGTTGTTTAAAGAACAGGCTTTGTTGTAAAAAATGATTCCATTTTGGCCCTTCCACATACACCAAACACGTTGCGATGAAAATGTCATGAAAGATTTGGCTTCCAAAATCAGTCCTTGCCTCGATGATCATGTCCAAAGGAGCCGATTGAGATTCCAAGTGATCCCAATTCTATTCCAACAGGAAGCACTCAAAGGGCACTCAAAGAATAGGTGCATGGTTGTTTCGTCGAAGTTATGTTGCGCATAACACAATTGAAGTCAAACTTATTCTATGTTTTAGTGAGTACGTACAAACTTAGCAAACATAGAGTAGGGAGAGATTTTATGTTTTAGATGAAAGAAGATAGGCTTCAGTTTCGACCAACATGTTGCTGGATCTGCCACTGCCTAGCACCCCACTCTCTCCCTCTCCCTCTCTCACTCTCTCTTGAGCTAACCCAAGGTGAGTCTCGGAGGCAAATAAACTATGAGCAATCCATAAACTTACCAACTTAGTACAAGGTTCGAGCAGGTGGAGCAGATATGTTTCTCTCTATTAGCTATGACTTATATTATCACAAAAAAAATCCACTGGCTTCAAATGACCGTATCACATAGACGTTAATCATCCACCTAGATAAGTATTTGATATGTTCATCGATAGCGAGTTGCATGTAGTAGTTGATTAGGGTCTTAGAACATACTTTTACCCCTAATATAGCATAAGATCGCTATATATAACTTTTCCATACATGTCTTATATATATCTATACTATAGTATTAGTACTTTATACAACCTTAGATCTCCCAAAAAAGTACAATTTTTGTATTTTTTTAAGGAGTCAAACAATTTAAATTTTAATTAAAATTATATAAAAATATACTAATACTAGTAAAACAAAATGAGTATCATCAGATTTGCTATAGAATATATTCACAATAAATTTAGTTATAGATATAAATCTTAATAATATTTTTATTATAAATTTGATCGAAATTGAACTAGTTTGACAGATACGTCTTTTATAATTACATTCTTTTTGGTGATGGAGGATGTAGTGGTTTGTTTAATGCACACATGTGATGGTCGGTAAACGGTAAACACCTCACCCGGATAGGGCCTCGATCATGGTCATGGATGTGTACCCACAGATCGAAACAGATCGAGACGTGGAAGAAAATATATGTACGGACCACTTCCGGCCGTGTACTTTTCTATTCTTCCTGCTGCTGCTGGTCTGCAAAGACTTGTATCATTGCTCTATTATATATCCACGACGAAATGAATCGATGATGATGATGATAACCATGCATGTGTAGCCTTCGCCCTGTACTATGTTTTTTCTTTAATGTCGAATATAATGTAGCTACGCGCACCACGACACTGCACACCTTACAGCAACAGCCTGTGACTGTGACGGTGTCCTGTCCTCCCAAACGCCGTTAACTAAACATTGCAAAAGCCAAGCTACCTCTCGACGACGACCCTGCTTTATGCTTACTACGACACGATGAATCCACACGAATTATTGTTGAGAATTTTAGTGCGCTTTTGTTAAATTTATGTTATGCACTTTGCAACGAATTGTCAATTCAGTTTGTCAGAAAAACAGAAGAAATATTTGTGCCAGTCCTTTTAACTGGTGGTAATAAGGCCGGAGCTGTTGTCATGTTACTATTGTCATCTTCCAGATCAGTACACAGCTTCATAATGCGTGAGATTCCCAAAATCATCCCAAATTTCACTATGCAAAAGAAAAATTTCCTGTCACATTAAAATATCGACAATATGGAGTGCTTAAATGTAGATGAAATAAAAAACTAATTACGCAGTTTGGTTGTATTTTATGAGACGAATCTTTTGGCTAATTAATTAATATTTGAACAATATTTCACAAATACAAACTTAATCTTTATAAATGTCTTAAACAAACTTCCAATTTTGCACTCACCAACTTGGTGGAACTAAACGAGGCCTGAGAATTTTTGGAAAGGTTAAGGCGTGTGAGAGTGAGATGGTAGCCGCCGGACAGCTCCAGAGTCACTGGAAAAAAAAAAACTCCGACATTTCACCTTCTTTTCCGAGGTAGCTGAAAGTGACAGGCAGTGGTAAACTGTAGCCGGCGCTGATAAATCCAGTCGCGATGGCATCCGTCACGTCCGTCTTCGGCAGCAGAGCACATTCGGATCCACAGAGCTCTCTCCAATTGCAAGATGCGATCCACCTACATTTTTTTTTAATTTACAAAGCCAGGGCTGTCCTGCCCTGCCCTTGGCCGTCGAGAAAAAAAGAATCGGTGCAAAATGACGGAAACGTACCTATATGCCGCGGCGGTTTCTTCGTTTCTTTGCTTGCTTGCTTGGGCTCACTCACATCCGGAGTTGGTGAATTTTAAGCGTACATCTGCGTCGGCACGTACGTCTTTATTATTTTCCGAGTAAAATATTTTTATTATATTTATATTTATATTGTCATCGATAATATTCAATTAGTAGGACCGATAAAGAGTACTTAATAATGAAGGTCAGACTTGCTAGCTTATACAAAATTTTAAAACAAAACAAAACAAGACAGTCTAACTACTTACATAAAAACTGTAAATATAGACATGTGAATTGTAGGAAAGTGTATGATTTTAGTTATTTATCTTTTCTTGCGACTAATTTTAGTTATTTATCAAGAACTATCTATATGCTTTTATCATTTTTCTTTTTTTATTAAGTGCCATATAGTATGTGCTACCTATTTTAACTATTTTTAGAGCTGTCTTTAACCCTGTGCTAAAATACTAATTTCGAGATGCGAACTTTTACTGCTACTTTGTCCTATGACCGTTGGACGTGTCATGTGAGAAACAAAATGGGAGGGGAGAAAAACATGTTCTGAGCTACTACTATACTACTCATAGTGCAAGACGTACGTAACAGTCTCTGTCAAACATGAATAGCATCGAAAATAATTATTCTCCTGGCGAGCCGGGGAAGCCGAATCCTACGATATTGATGCTTAACTTTTAGACACGAGCACCGGTTATAGCCGTAATAATAATGGAGCTCTTTTACAATGGTTGGGAAAGTACCATGGTACCTATATGTACTTTCTATTTTTTTATTTTCTAGTAAATTAGTTAAGGAAGAATGTTTACAAAATGTTCGTTTTTATTATGTAGGGTATATCAGTAATTGAGACCCTTTAACCTCTCAAGTGGGGTTCATTTTCGGTTGGCCTCGGCTGGACTCCCAAACTCCGCCGGCCGGCCCGTCACGAATACTCGCCGCCGGTTGGCGTTCAAAGACAACTGTAGCATGGCGATATACATTTCCTATGCAGAATTGCAGAAAGCGTAGAGACATACATTTCCTAGACCACCTCGCTATACTTCTCGTTCTGTCTGGGCACAACCCGGCCTGGCCTGCATCAGCTCTTGCCGACGACGATGTCCCTCAGCATCTGGAGCTCCCTCCGGTGCGCGGTCAGCTCCCACGGCGACTCCATCGCCGCCATCTTCCTCGCTATGGACCGCACCAGCTCCTGCAGCCCAATGCCGACGACCTCGTCCGCCACCGCGGTGCCGTTGGGCCGGGACGCGATGGTGGTCGGTGGTCACACGGCGACGTCGTGTTCACGCGCCACGTCCCAGGTCTCGACACCAGCTCCGCGCGTGCTTCGCGGCTAACAACTCCCCCTTCGCCTCCTGCTCAGACACCGGTTTGAGCGTTTGGCGCCGGCAGGTTTCTCGCGGCGTCGGCAGCCTGTTCTGCCTCCACACGATTCAGCGATCGAGGGAGGAGGCAAGGGAGATTCCAGTTTTGCCCCCAAGACTAGAAAGAAATTGTTGAATTACCCTTATCCGAAAAATAATAAATTCTGAAAAAATGGAAAGTTAGGCCACTAATTTTGGTACTGGTCCCACACAATCTAGTACTATCTTCACCGATTTGATGATTTCACACGGTACCTTATTTTAAGACCGTTGGATCTTGCTTTGTGGATGGTCCATAATTTTTCCAACCATCGTAAAATTTCTCATAATGTATGGACATGAATCAAAAAAAGTATGGACATGGCTATACATGAAACATACCTGTATGCCGCGTCGGTTTCTGCGTTTCTTTGCTTGCTTGCTTGGGCTCACTCACATAATTTTAATTTTCAAGCTTACATCTGCGTCGGCACGTACGTCTTTATTATTTTCTGAGTAAAACATTATTATATCTATATTTATATTGTCATCGATAATATTCAGTTAGTACGACAGATAAAGAGTACTTAATAATGAAGGCCAAACTTGCTTGCTTATACAAAATTTATAAAAACAAAACAGTCTAACTACTTACATAAAAACTGTAAATATAGACATCTGAATCACAGGAAAGTGTATGATTTTAGTTATTTATCTTTTTTTGCGACTAATTTTAGTTATTTATCAAGAACTATCTATATGCTTTTTTATGTGCTACCTATTTTAACTATTTTTAGAGCTGTCTTTAATCCTGTATTAAAATACTATTTTTGGGATGCGAACTTTTACCGCTACTTTGTCCTAGGACCGTAGGGCGTGTCATGTGAGAAACAAAATGTGGGGAGAAAAACATGTTATGAGCTACTACTATACTACTCGTAGTGCAAGACGTAACAGTCTCTGTCAAACATGAATAGCATCGAAAATAATTATTCTCCTGGCGAGCCGGGGAAGCCGAATCCTACGATATTGATGCTTAACTTTTACACACGAGCACCGGTTTTGCCGTAATAGTAATAACTAGGTGCAGTGGCGGATCCAGAAACCAACCAAGCGAAGGGCTAAACAACGTTATAAGGCTAAAAATTATACTAATTATGTATTAACAATAGATAAAAATATAAAAATTATACTAATTATGTACTAATAATGAAAAAAAATATAAAAATTGCACTAACTATATGCTAAAAATAGTCAAAAATGAAGATATGATCCTTGATTTTTGGCCACTAGGAGGGGCTGCAGCACCCCAGGCCCTCCCGTGGATCCGCCACGACTAGGTGGATACCCAGCGTTGTTTTTATTCCGAACAATTTTAAAAAAAATAGACTATTTGTATTTATAGTTATACGAATGAAACTATTTTGAACTAATTTTGATAAATGATTTGAGACATCTTTGTGGACAATTGAATGAAACTATCTTAAATTAGTTTTGATGAATTATTTGACATATCTTTGTGGACAACTAAATGCATTTTAGTGGATGAAGAGAAACTATCTTAATTATGTGTAAGTTGGCTATAATTGCAACTTATAGTGGATTGATGATGTGAATAAGAGCGTGTAAGAGAATTAATTAGTGAGGTTTATTTTTATAAAAGGTATAGATGTATGGACATGAATCTCAAAAAAAAAAAAAAGGTATGGACATGGGTGATATTGATATGTGGCCAGAAGTGTTCGTTTCTCGTATAGGCAAACTACACGTAGCTAGATTGCTGGGTCTATTACGCATTCCTTCCTCTCTCTCTTTGGGTTCGGCTAGGGATTAGCTTTTCATGCTAACTATGACATCTAGCACATGGCACCATTTGCCAATAATTGTGCCACTATCGACATTGACTGAATTGATTTTTTTTTTTGCTGAGGAATACAAATGTGCATACCATTTGTTTGTTTGGCCAACCAAAAATCTTTTCTTCTATAAGATAATCCAACCAAAAATCTTTTCTTCTATAAAATAATAAATACTTTCGGTTTGTCCCTAACCTGTAGCACATCAGCAAGGTTTTGTTTTCAAATTTTGAAATCAAAGAAATACTCTACTCATTCTAAATTGTAAGTTGTTTTAGCGGCCTAAGTCAAAACTCTCGAATTCTGGATAAGACTATAGGGAAAAAAACACAAGCAAACTGCAACACCAAAGAAAATTCATCACATACACTCAAAGTAGTTTGATATACATTGAAGAAAGGGAACCAGTATATTTAACCGACGTGGTGTGCCAAAGGAACCAAGATTTGATAATTAGAGTCCACAAGAGAAAGTGGCAATACTTACTCCCTGATTCAAGTCTCGACAAAGGATGTACAGTACGTGTATATATTGTCAACGTTTCACTGAAACAAATTGAGAAATCAACCACTTTGACCAAATCGGCTAGATTAGGCACAACTTTTGGTCATTGATTACACTCGCTCTCCCATTTCCTCGCTCCATCCTTCCCCAGTCCAAGCATCTCCGAAACATCGCCGACGCTATTTCTACTGGCGAGTACAGTTCAGTACAATCACTATTTTCATTGGCAGACGAGGACCGGGCCAGAGCGTGGTGCACGAGGCCGGGCCCCACCCCGGCAACCGCACGGCCACTCCGTCCGTGACACGCGTACCCGCCTGCGGCGACGCGGCAGGGTCCGGACGCCTGCCCCCCCGGGGAATCGTGCTCGTGCCCGGAGGTGGGGGCTGCATCGTCCACTCGTCCGGTCCCGTGGGCGGCGGACGGACGGGGGCAGAAAAGCGAAGCGGCGAAGGACGAGGGGCCCCCGGGGCAGTCGCCGTGGCCACCTGCACGGGACGGATCGGGCGGCCGCCATGCCCGTACCGCGGCGACATCGGCGAGCCCGCCGCGGGGAAAAGGATTCCACCGAGAGGACAAATAATTGAGGCAGTACGCGGGGCCCGCGCCCGTCCCGTCGCTCCTACCACGGCAGGCATTTCTATACCCGTTCTGCCCCCTGCCCGTTCAGTCAGCTTTGATCTTTTTTTTTTCTCTCAGGTGTAAAAATTCAGCTTTCCCAGGTGAAAAATTGTTCGTGATACGTTGAATCTTTTAACCGCTCGATCCGTTTATTCCGACGGCAACGTTGCAGCTTGGGATGATGCTATTTGCTACGGGGTGTAGTGACGCAACGAGCATCGTATTGCCATGTCGATATCATGTGTGGTCGAGTAGACAGACAACATATGCTCGGTAATAAAGCATATAATATTATTATTATATAATCCATATAGCTGAAGGGATTTGCTGGAAGAAATCTCTTCCACGAAGAGTGGACCGATTAGGTCAAAGAGGTAACATGTTGGTCACCGGGGATGGGACAACCATGGTGAGGTTGATGATCACCTCACACAAGTGGGAGCGACAGAGGCCACAAGCTCCACGAGCATGTATCAGCATCTTTAGTACTCCCTCTATTTTAAGCAATAAATCATTTTAACTTTTTTAGATATATGTTTTCTGCTATACATATTGTCATAAATTATGTCAAGATACATAGCCACTACTATTTGTACCTAAAAGAACCAAACTGACTAATAATTTAGAATGGGCTGAGTAATATTAAAAAAATTGAGTGCAAAAAATCTGGTTTTGCAAACCTTTATAAAAAGAATAGTGGGTTTAAAAAGAATACACTACACCGATTGTTCCCTTTTATTATTTCCTAAAGTAGTTAAGAGTGGATTTACCAGATCATTCTGATCCTCTACTATAGTGCAAACGTATGTAAGAAGAATGAGATACTAGGTCCTTCACCATTATGCCCGAAAACCCTTGATTAGTATATGGAATTGAAAAGTTGTTTTTAACAAAGGTGATTTTGAAAATTATTACAAAGGATAGAATAGAATAAAAGATAGTTGGGTAACATATAAACGAAAAGGTAGCAACAAATAATATCTAACAAATAAAAAAACGGTTGTACACATTGAAAAATGTAAAGAAAAGACTTCTAAATAGACTATGGTTAACATAACGAAGATCAACTCCTCCACACTTCAATTTTGTCAAAAGGGGTATCCATCCCTTTCGATTACTTATTAGGTATGTAAGACACGTTGTCTGCAAACCTGTAAATATGCTATATTTGAGGGTTACGTGTAAACTCGCAAAACTTAAGCCACTGTGAGGCTCCACAGCTAGATTCACCAAATGTGGTACATTGTATCCCTTCATACTAGTAGTTTGGAAACACACACATCTTCCACACATTCTTTAGCAGTACTGAAGCCAAGCCTAGACTCATGGATTCACCAATTCAGATCCTTTATGGCATATATACCAAGTACCCCCTTCGTCGTGAAAAGAATACAGTTATACTGTTTTTTAAATCAACTTTCGCTTATGAGTAGGTGTGAAATCCTAAAAACAACTAGATATTGAGGCAAATAAATAGAGTTTATAGGTGTAATTATTTGTTTTTTATTTAATCATCTCACGTGAAGAATAAAAAAAAAAGTATATACTTTTTCTTTTGTTCTTGCGTGCATCTCTTCTAGATGTGTGATAATTGTATGTTTTTAGGACTAATAAATAATACAGTACTTGATTTCTTCGCAACTTTGTGTGTATATTTCGACTCCTCTGCCGATGACCCAAAACGTCGCGGAGGTATAATGATAGTACGTACTAGGAGTGAAAAGGAAAGAGCATGTGGTAAATATGGTTACAGTGCACGTAGTACCAAGTACAATCATGCATGTGGCAGGCAGCGCAGAGGGAGGGCACAATCGTACGACGACGACAGCGGATCCGAGTCCATCTTGACGCGGCAGGGTACACACCTACAGGCCCTACGCGGCCAGTGGCCGTACGGTAAAAAGAGCAAAAAGCAGGTGCGCACGCATCGGCAGGCCAGACTGCCAGAGCCAGGGGAGCTGCACTGCACGCACTGCACGCCGCTGGGGGCAGCGGTACGAGCACGAGTGGCCGTGGTGGGCTCCTACTCGTACCACGGGTCCGCGTGCCCGCTGCCCGCGACGCGCGATCGCCGTCCCCCCCACCGCCCCGTACGGCCAGCCTCCCCGTCCGTCGTCCGTCCCCGCCGTGGCGTGGGGCCGGCCGGCGGCACCACCCACCGCGCTCGGCTCCCCGTCCCGCCCCCGCTCCCGCCCGCTAATTACACCCACCTGCCACCCGCCCGCCCACGCCCACGGCGCACGCCACCCGCCCCACTGTTGCCGCGCCCGGACGCTACCCACGGCCACGCGGGAGGGAAGGTCCTCTTCCCCGCCTCCCCGCTTTGCGCTGCCTTGCCTCTTCTCCGCTCGATTCCCCGCCCCTCTCTCCCTCACACGCCTCCCTCCCTTCCTTCCAGCGCCGCACCAGGGCTCCTCTTCCTCCTCCACTCCACCCCCGACCTGACCTCCGCGCTCGGCTCGACTCCAGCGCTGCTCCGCTGGGCAGGCAAGGGATATTTTCTGCTCTGCTCTGCTCTGCTCTGACCCTATTTCTGGAGGAGCTAGCGGCGGCGGCGAGGCGAGGTGAGGTGACGTGACGCCTGCGACTTGGCGGTCCTTCGCCGAAGACTTGCGTGCGAGGTAGCAACTGGAATCTCCCTCCGGCCTCAGCAGCTGCTCGCCTCGCCCGCTTCCCGGCGAGAGCCCGCTCGTATCTCCTGCCTACTGCGCCGCCGCTGATCGGTTTGACCTCGTCTGCAGATCCGTGTAGAGGTGGATCGGTGGAGTTGGGAGGCCCGGAGACGTTGAGGAGCCGGAGCGATGCAGAGGGAGGTGGGGCCGCAGGTGGCCCCTCCGCTCTTCCTCCACCAGATCCAGCCCATGCCTCCCCACGCCGCCGCGAAGAAGCGCGGCCACCCGTGGCCCGCCGCGCCCGCGGAGGCCGCCGCCGGAGCCGGGAACTGGAACCCCAGGCTGTGGGACTGGGACAGCCGCGCGCTCACCGCCCGCCCGTCCCCCGACGCGCCCCGCCTCGCCGGCGGTCAACACCCCCAGCCCCAGCAGCCCCAGCCGGCAGCCAAGGCGGCTCAGGGTCCCGCCGGGGGTAACAGCGCTCCGCTGAACCTCCAGCTCGGCCTCCGTGAAGACGCCGCGACCGCTACCCCGATGGACGCGAGCCCGACGGCTCCCGCGTCGTCCCCGTCGCCGTCCCCGCCGCCTGCTTCCGCCGCCGCGGCGGGGCAGGAGCCGGTGGTTAGGCCGAGCAAGCGCGTGCGGTCCGGATCGCCGGGGAGCGCGGGGGGAGGATCGGCGGGCGGCGGCGGTGGGGGTGGCGGGGCGGCGGCCAACGGAGGCGCGAGCTACCCGATGTGCCAGGTGGATGACTGCCGGGCGGATCTGACCAGCGCCAAGGACTATCACCGGAGGCACAAGGTCTGCGAGACGCACAGCAAGACCACCAGGGCGGTCGTCGCCAACCAGGCCCAGCGCTTCTGCCAGCAGTGTAGTAGGTAAATAAATGACAGTAACTGCGGGAAACCGAGATTTGTTGTTCTTGTTATTGTTGTGATGCTACTGTTATATAGCGGTCTATTTTTTGTTGGTGATTTGATCGCTTGATGGCGTGCGTGTGCTTGCTGGGCCAGAGAGATGTTTCCCTATCATGGATTGGATTCATGGTGCGGTCACGGCCGGTGTTGGTGTAGGCTGTGGGAGTTTTGGTTACTAATAAGTTGGTTCTTCTGGTCAATCGTTTAGATTTCACCCGCTCGCGGAGTTTGATGAGGGTAAGAGGAGCTGCCGGCGTAGGCTGGCTGGCCACAACCGGCGGAGAAGGAAAACCCAGCCAACAGATGTTGCTTCGCAGCTGCTGCTACCTGGGAACCAAGAAAATGCAGCAAATAGGACACAGGATATTGTCAATCTAATTACGGTGATTGCGCGCTTGCAAGGTACTAACTACCGCACTCCATACTCAATATATTGTTTGAGGACTTTATGATTTTAACTGGTATATTGCACAATTTGTTGTCTGTGATGACAGGTTCTAATGTTGGTAAAGTGCCTAGCATGCCTCCCATACCAGATAAAGAGAATCTGGTTGAAATCATAAGCAAAATAAACTCATTGAAAAACACGACCCCTGCGGCAAAGTCTCCTCCGTCAGAAGTTGTTGATTTGAATGCTTCACAAGAGCAACAAGAGCAACGGCAGGATTCTGTGGAGAAGACGACCAACGGAGTCGACAAGCAAACTGTGCCATCAACCATGGACTTGCTAGGAGTTTTTTCAACTGGCCTTGCAGCGTCAACACCCGAGACAAATACATCTCAGTCCCAAGGGAGCAGTGACAGCAGTGGTAATAACAAGAGCAAGAGCCATTCAACAGAGCCGGCAACTGTTGTAAATTCACATGATAAAGTAACCCGAGATTTCCCTGCTGCTGGTTTCATGAGAAGCAACAGCACACACGAAAGCCGACCTCATATATACAAGCAGACAGAACAAGAAACCGGACCATACTTGTCGCTGCAGCTGCAGCTGTTTGGCAGCGCTGAGGAGGATATTCCACCTAAGATGGACTCAGTGAATAAGTACTTATCTTCTGAGAGTAGTAATCCTCTGGACGAGAGATCTCCTTCATCCTCTCCGCCGATAACCCGCAAGTTCTTCCCCATACATTCGGTTGACGAAGAGGTTCGTCACCCTCATATTACAGATTATGGGGAAGATGCTACAATGGCTGAAGTTAGCACAAGCCAGGCATGGTGTGCACCACCACTCGATCTCTTCAAGGATTCAGAGCGCCCCATCGAGAATGGATCGCCACCAAATCCTGGTTACCAGTCCTGCTACGCTTCAACATCTTGTTCAGACCATTCACCTTCAACCTCAAACTCAGATGGACAGGTTAGTCTCTATGCGAAGCTTGCAATTCCATTTTTTCACAACCTTTCCAAGATCTGTTGACATATTAACCATGCACCTATATTATCTTGATTTGCCATTTTACAGGATCGGACTGGTAGGATTATTTTCAAGCTGTTTGGCAAGGAACCAAGCACAATACCTGGGAACCTTCGTGACGATGTATGATCATTTCCTTGTTTTTGCAAGATACATTGCAACATGTTTTGCCCTGTTTCCTATGACTGATTTAAATGTTCCCCTTATCTTGAGCAGATAGTGAATTGGCTCAAACACAGCCCAACTGAAATGGAGGGATACATTCGACCTGGTTGCATTGTACTATCCATGTACCTATCAATGCCGGCTATTGCATGGGATGAGGTAGTCTGATACCCAATTGGACATTATGAGATTATTACTACTTCAATTGCTACATCTCATTTTTAAATTTCTGTGATGTAAATACAGCTTGAAGAAAATCTCCTCCAGAGAGTAAACTCATTAGTTCAAAGTTCTGATATGGATTTCTGGAGGAATGGAAGGTTTTTAGTTCGAACCGACTCCCAGTTGGTATCGTATAAAGCGGGTATGTGCAAATTGGTCAATTGCGCACCGTATATATTTTCGTGTGCCCCAGCCCACTGGAGAGCTTTCTTTGATGTTTGATATCTCTTATTTCAGGAATGACCCGTTTATCGAAATCGTGGAGAACATGGAATACCCCTGAATTGACCTTTGTGTCACCAATTGCTGTTGTTGGTGGGCGAAAGACCTCCCTCATTCTTAAAGGCCGCAATCTATCAATTCCTGGCACACAGTAAGTTTTGAGTTGTAGCTATTGTTGGAATGACAATAATGTCACCATCTTAATGATTTCTTGTGAATTTTGGACAATTCAGGATCCATTGTACAAGTATAGGGAAGTATATATCCAAGGAAGTTCTGTGCTCAGCATATCCAGGCACCATATATGATGATTCTGGTGTTGAGACCTTTGACTTGCCTGGACAACCAGATCTTATTCTTGGGCGCTGCTTTATTGAGGTTTGTAAAATTACAAATGTTATGCTTTTATGAAAACTAGTTGTATGCATTGGTAAGATGATCAACACTGTCACTTTTGATGTTTGCAGGTGGAAAACAGGTTCAGGGGTAACAGCTTCCCTGTGATTGTTGCGAGTTCAAGTGTTTGCCAGGAGTTGAGAAATCTAGAAGTTGAGCTTGAGGATTCACAGGTTCTTGATGTTTCTTCTGATGGCCAGACTCATGACTCTCGGCAGTCAAAGACAAGGGTTCAAGTTCTGCACTTCCTTAATGAACTTGGCTGGCTCTTTCAAAGGGCTTCAGCATGTACATTGTCCTCCAGATCTGATGTGTCTGATTTGGATTTGACTCAGTTTTCAACCGCACGGTTCAAATATCTTTTACTGTTCTCTGGTGAGCGTGACTGGTGCTCTCTAACTAAAACACTTCTGGAAATTCTTGCCAAGAGAAGCGTGGTCAGCGAGGAACTGTCAAAGGAAACTATGGAGATGCTGTCTGAGATTCATCTTCTGAACAGAGCAGTTAAAAGAAAGAGTAGGAGCATGGTGCATTTGCTTGTACAGTTTGTTGTAATTTGCCCTGATAATTCCAAGGTTTATCCCTTCCTTCCAAACTTGCCTGGGCCTGGTGGTTTAACCCCGTTGCATCTTGCTGCATCCATTGAGAATGCAGAGGATATAGTTGATGCCTTGACAGATGATCCTCAACAGGTATGCTCGGTAACATTCAATTTCTGTTTACATTTGAGTTATTTCACATGAATACCCCTAAATTTGCATAAATCACTGCAGATTGGTTTGACCTGTTGGCAGTCAGTTCTAGACGATGATGGCCAATCTCCTGAAACATATGCTAAGTTGAGGAATCATAATTCTTATAATGAGCTTGTAGCACAAAAGGTGGTGGACATGAAGAACAACCAGGTTACTATAACGGTTAATGGTGATGAAATTCGTATGGATCAGTTAGGGAATGTTGGTGACCATAAAAAATCTGGGGTTCAGGCTTTGCAAATAAGATCTTGCTCCCAGTGTGCCATTTTGGAGTCTGGTGCGCTAAGGCAGCCGATGCGGTCAAGGGGATTGCTTGCTCGGCCTTATATCCATTCAATGCTTGCTATTGCAGCAGTCTGCGTCTGTGTTTGTGTATTCATGCGAGCTTTGCTGCGGATCAATTCCGGTAAATCCTTCAAGTGGGAGAGGCTGGATTATGGTACGATATAATATAATGGTGGGGACCTGAGCCCTATGGTACTATTAAGTTGGTGCTTTGGAGAGTATGGAGGTTGTTTTAAGCTTCCTTGAAACTCTTCTATCCATGGTTGAGTGGCAGAATGTAATATTGTTGGAGAATTCCTTTACTTCCTGTGAAATAGAAGTGTTAATAGGTGAGGTGCTGGAGATGTTGGATGGACTACAGGGAAGTTAAAGGAAAAAAATGGCAAAACCTGGTGCCAAAGGTGGAGCCTGAACAGAGTTGGGACATCTCAAGGAAAGGGACGTAGCAACTGCACTCCCACAAGATGAGATGTAATCACAGTTCGGGGATAATGAGTAAGTAACCTTGATTTCCTTTTTTGCTGGTGTAAACGCGAGTCTTTTTGTTCATGATGTATCACAAGATGGTGTTTAATTTTATCTTGCTCACTGTTTCACATTTTTTATTTTTTGTGTATTAAATACAGTACTCTAGCTTGAATGTATCTTATATCGACTTTAGATAGTAGCAGGGGTAAATGAAAAGAGGCTTGCATATGTCTGTATCGACCATTTTGACTTGTAGCTACATAGAAATGAGGCAGATCTGAACTGTACTTGGATCTTTTTGTTTTTTTGGACATCCACCATAAGTTCCCATTCTGAAGAAGCTTAGTTACACCTTTCTACTACCTGCCGGTTGCTATCATTCTTTTGTTCATTCACACTTCTGTCTGAATCAAATGTTTGGCCTGAATTCTCACTCATCAAAATTCTCAAGTATGTCTTGTTTTGAGTCTGAAATTCATTTTCTTCTAAGACCTTCGTATCAGGGCGGCTATATACTATCTGTGAATTTCTTTATTGTTCAAAGTGGCCATTGTTACGTGCAAACAGTGTCGCAGCCTACTTTATGGTGGCATTCGGTGGTTCCCTGTCACGTAAAAAACCGACGGGGCACACAGCTTTGGCTGGCGGCATCGTGCGCTATCCCTGTTGACGGTGGAGGTGGTGGCCGGGCGGTCGGTGCGGCGTGTGACGCGAATGCGATGCCTTCCTTGGCGCCTTTTCGGACGCCGCCTCGTGTGGATCTCCCCAGGGACACGGCGGCGAGATTGTGGCGAGTGGCAGGCCGGCCGGCGGGGGGCTCCATCTCCCGCACCCACCACCACAGCGCGCCGGCACCTATCCATGATCCATGCGTGATACGCACAGCTCGGAGGCGGCCACTAGCCGGCCGGCGGAGCACTCGCGAGGTGCATGAACGCGCGCGCGGCCAGAATCGCACGGCCGATTGCTTTCGCGTCCCCCACATGGCTGTCGGATTGGACGCGCGCTGGCCACGTTCGTGAATGATGCCGATGCCGTGCCGGTGCGGTGCGGTGCCAACCCCCGTCGCCGCTACAGTGACGGATGGGGTCGCCTGTTGCACGGCCCGTGCACCGGGCTCGCTTTGCGTAGCACGGGCAAAGCAGCCTGCCGTCTCGTCTCGTTCGTCTGTACTATCGTCCTCGCCGTCCCCGTGCAACGGACCGACGGCGATGGGTCGACGCACGCGCGTTCTCGGTGCCCACGGATCGTGCCAGAGGCGCTGACGCTGGTCCGTCACGGCACGTCTCGCGAGAGAATCGGGACGGACATGGCCACATGGACCACGGCGACGTCGCGTTGCGTTGCGTGCGGGGAGACGGGCACGGTGAGGACATCACGAGGCGGTTATGGCCCGGAGCGGTAACGTGCTGCTTTCGTGCGCGAAAGCAGGCGTCTCCCCGGACCCGGGGCCACACTCCCAGCACCATTTCCGCCCGACCGGTGAAGCGATGTGCCGCCGAAACGAGCCGGCCAGCACGCCCAGAGCGAGAGAGACGCTCGTCGCGGCAGGCGCAGGGCAGGGCAAGGCAACGGGCGTGCGTGCGTCGGCGCGGCGTGAGCGTGACCCACCTCACCTCGGTGTGGAGTCGAGTGGAGTGGACGGACGAGGTGAGGCGATAGATGGATGAGCACATGCACAGTGACCTGGACTCGGCAGTTGCGGCGCAGACGTGCAGCGGCAGCCCAGTCCGTGTCGCCGCTGGGGCATCGGAACGAGCGTGTTCGTACAGTCGGATAAGGTGCCGTGGCGCGAAGCAATTGCACGGGTCAAACCGTCAAAGGACAAGGACAGCTTCCCGGACCCCCGGTGCCGGTGGTCTATCTAGATAAGCCGCCGGGCATCGTCGTGTTGTCGACACGTATTAGACCTACGGCGCGGGGTTTGATTAGTCGTCACTAATCCAACGCTCTAGCAGCCTGGTGGAATGGGCACGACGCGATGGACAGCACAGGACACGTACGGACTCGGCACGCATCGTGGCGAGAACGTCGCTGCTAGTAGTACGACTGTACGAGTACTACACTGCTGCGTGGTGCTCGTGCAGTGGCCAGACGGACAAGCAGACAAGATAGCGGAGGCGCAGTCGGGTCAGTGCGCGTCACCGTCTACCACCACCAGTAGCACGCTTGTACTACGCCTCTCACCAGCCACCAGGCACAGGCGGGCACCAGCGATGGTCCAGGACGACTCCTTGTCACGATCGGCGCCTGCCTCGGACCGGTGCCGGTGATGATGCGTGGAGACGACGCGGGCGGGGGCCGGGGACCGGGACGGGATGCCGGAGGCCAGCCGATCGAGCAGCCGGGCCCCGGCCCCCGGCGTTCGACGTGCCGCGCTGCCTCGTTCGGGGGCGCCGGGCGCGGGCGAATCATGAGAGGTGGCTACTGGCTAGGTGAGGTGCGTGCCCGGTGCCGCATGGCCTGACGGGTGGCCGTCTCCTGATGTGTGTGCCTTCACATGTTACCCGTGCACGTGCGCGCGCCGGCAGCGTGGCCGTCCGCTTCCTCCGGCCTCTGCCGCCCGGTGCGGGTAGGTTGGGATCCAGCTTCCAGCCACAGGCCAACCTGAGGCTGCCACCACGGCAGTCGGCAGCTGGGTAGAGCACGCCGTGCCGGGAGATTCTTCAACGTGGCGTGCTGTTGCCATGTGATACGATACGATTCGGCGCGGCGCGGCGCGAGGAGATTCTTTTCTGCGTGGAGTCTGGACACCTGTTTGTTGTATTGTACTGTATGTACTATTGTATATTTGTATGTATGAGTACTATCATATCATTTATCAAAGGGGGGATGAAGGAAGGCATCTTGTCTGTTGCCATGTGATACGCAAAGCAGGCATGGGCGTTTACTTTGTTTTTCAGGAGCTGTATTTTTTTTGTTGCACGAAACACTTACTGCTGGAACTAGTTTATTGTATACTAAAAACAAGAGCAACGTTCTTGGGACACAACATACACAGCACCACCGTCCATGACCATAAGAGCTTTTTTTTTTTTTTTTTTTGGGGTGAGAGGATGACCACAAGAATTGATCCTGATCAGATCAGAAACAACTTCATAAAGATTGTCAGCACCCGAACGGCCTGGGTAACGACGCGAAGGGCCATGTCACCAAAGGGTCGTGTGGCCTTCCTGGGCCAGGTCTTAAGGCCCATGAAGGTCCAGATCGCGCGGCCCCAGCCCA